>PVJS01042613.1:0-17432 GCA_004027185.1 Glis glis
GAGAGAGAGAGAGAGAGAGGAGAGAGGAGAGAGAGAGAGAGAGATCGCGTGCGCATGCGTGCACTGAGGTTGGCCGCGAACCCGGATCCTCCGGTCTCCGCCTCCCAAAGTACTGGGATTACAAGCGTGCGCCACCACACCCGGCCCAGACCCCTTACATCTTATGGGCTAGTGTTACATGATAAGTCTGGGCCTAATTCTGTCACCAGCAATCGGGTAGGATCAACTTGATTGGATTAAACTATCAACATTTAATATTTACCTTGGGACGGGAGGGGAGTGTACTTGTGAAGACAGAGGCTAGGAAGGGATGGTTGCTACAAACATCTGGAGGATAATACTTTGTTTATCTGCCAACAAAGAAAGGGGCTGGGAATGACTCTTGGGTAGTGCATCACCCATGAGAGTTTTTATTTCTCTAGTTGGAAGCATTAAACGATGTATGTGATGTAAATGAGGGCTGTTCATGTTTGATTGGAAAGACTTAAAGACCACAGACTTCTCAGTGGGAAAGAGATGGGATGTTGTAGTCATCTTTAAGTCACGGGAGCAGCAACCTGCAATGCTTTTTCTCAGGATTTCTTCTTCTTTGGGTTAGAAGCAAAGAGGAATGAGAATCCTTTAGGAAGTGGGAGAGTTACTAAGATCCCCTCTCCCCGCCCCATGAGCCCCTTGTATGTAGGAACTGGCACGGGTTTTCAGGGGGAAGGAAGAGAGATTCACCTCTTCCCCTCAGTGCTGCCAACACAGGAACCTCTCCTTTCCCACACCCTCCTACTTGTCCAGAAATGCCTCTTGGGACCTGCAGCTCTTCTTCCTCTTTTACTTTTGCACATGACACCATTGAAAAGTAGCCAAAGCAAATAGGATGGCTATTTATTATAACTTTTTATTAAGCGATAAGATAGCTGTGCATTATTTCTTTTCCTGGGGCTCAAATTTTGTACTGGGGATTGAGCCCAGGGGCATTCTACCTCCAAGCTACACCCCAGCCCTATCATTTATTTATTTATTTATTTATTTATTTTTAAATTTTGAAACAGGGTCTCACTAGGTTAATGAGAGTCTTACTACTCGCTGAGGCTGTCCCGGAACCTGCGATCCTCCTGTCTCAGCCTCCCAAATGCTGGGATTACATGCACCACCACACCCGGCTTGGGGCTCAAATTTTGAAGGCATCTGACTTAACTCAAGTCTCCGCTCTGTCACATCTTAGGGGTGAATGGTACTGCCCTTTTCAGCCTCTGAAGATTTGGTAATTGAGTTCAAACTGATAATGAACAGATCAAAAGGAGAGAAGGTATACGAGTTTATTGCATACCCACGACACCCCAAGAAAGTGTGTACCCAACATCCCAAGGAGATGTAGAACTTTATAGACTCTTCTTCATAGGAATGAAGGAACTGTAGGGGCTCTAGGCAATTTTAGTAAATGATTTTTAGGGGAGATGAATGGGTCCAAAGAATAAACAGTAGCTGGGGACAAGTTCATCTGGGTTCTGGGTGTGGTGTTTGTTGCACCCCATGTGTAGGACAAAGGGTCTGAGACCAGACTCAGTTAAGGAGGGAAGCATTTATTACCGCGGGGCCACCACTCTCCAGCAGGTCAAGATGGCAGCCCCTTGTACAGTTCACCGGTTCCTTTTATAGAGAGCAAGCAGAGTTCGCGGGGTATGCTCTAAATCGACCAATTATAGTAAATTTTCCTTATTTAGAAGCAAGGGGGTCATTCTAGGGGCATGGGCTGAGCACCCAGGAGGGGGTCCGGGGCTGGTCTGGGCGGAAGTGACGCTTGCAGCACCTGGAAGTCCGATCTGCGCTGGCCGAGTCCAAGGGCTGCGAGGCGTTGTCCTAGGGGCGATAAGGGCAGGAACTGGTTTCGTCCTTGGGGCGGTAAGGGCAGGGTGTTTAATTTTAGGGTAGAAAGCGAGGCTAAAAAATTACTTTTAGGGCATGTTATCACAGTGTTAACTCCAGTCTTCTTCCCTGTTTGATAAGGTTATATCCAGGGCAATTGCGTTCCTTCTGGAGGGATTTCCCTTAGTCAGGTAAGAGAACCTCAGAGAAAACTCATCCCTGTGCTTCCAGAAAGCCAGAGGCCAACAGCTGGAGATGGAAGGTGGGGGGAGAAGGTCTGAGAGACCTTGGTACTGAGATTGGTTTTTAAGTACTCTGCATGGCGAAGCATCATACTTTGAGGCATTGTTTCCCAAGCCCTAATCCGACCTAGTTTCTTACCTTCAGCAGTTGAACCCAACTTGGCTCCCCAGCTTTATTATTGTCTGGCCTGCATGCTAAAATGAGGTCAAGCCTTGCCACTGAGGCCCTGAATAGGTCTCCTCACAATTATGAGGTCTAAGTTCCTCCTCTCTGAAATGGGGACAATTATCCTGGACTTGATAAAAGCAATGCATACTACATAATGGATACTACACAATGCATACTACACAAGATGTTTGTATAGGGCAAGAATTGCCTTCCCTTTTCTCTCCCTCTGTTTGTGTTTTATAACCTCACTTGTTTGGGTCTTCACTTATTTATTTATTTATGGCAGTGAAAGTTGGACCCCTTTACCTGATGACCAAGTTCAAAAACAACTCCTTCTTCATTAATATTCACCCAGCACAATGCAAATGGCTCTGGAGGCCTCTCCCCACCGGGATGCTTTAATGTGGCAGTTATGAAAGCAGCTCAGACCAAGCTCGATTAGCATAATAATGAAGCTTTTGCCGCAGTGTTATCATCCTCAAAGGAAATAGCTGGAGTGGTCACAGAGCCTTTAACAAGTGCCACTTTAGGATACAAAAGGACAGGGTAGGAAATGATGGATGGCAAATGGAGGACCTGGGAGTGAAACAAGGAGGGGTGAGAACCAGCAGGAGAAGTACCCAGAGGGCTTGTTTGCTGTCCTTTTGCCTTGTTCCTGTGCAACTACAGAACTTCCATTAGTAGTGGTCCTTTAGAAATGCATAGGTTTCTATGTATCCAGAAAAATTCAACACAAGGGTCTCTTCTGGCTGTAAAAGAAAAAGAAACCAGCCTGCAATACCACTAAGGCATTTCACATGTTCAATAGCCCTTGAAAATAGGGAGGCTGGGTATTATCATCTCTCTTTTACAGATGAATGTCCATTCATCCATCCATGCATGCATCCATCCATCTTCTATTTGCCTCCAGAAGTGACATAAGGTAGTCTTCAGATGAAGTATCCCAAATTTCAATGCTAGGAGGAGACAGTGTTCAGATGTGAACTTGGATCTGCTGTCGCTGTCCCCCAACACCACGATTCTCCGTAATTGCTTAAAAATCCAAACCAAGGACCATTTGTCTGAACTTGAAGTTCATTGTCAAGAAACAGGTTGGGCTGGATTCTTGTGGCTGTCCACATTTACTCCCAGTTGATTTTGCAGTGGAGAGACCCTCACCTGAGTATGGAGTGTGCCTCTCTAAGACCACTTAATTGGCCATTCACTCAATTTGGGCCAGTGTAATACCTTCAATTTGTACATTTAAGCCATTGTCTATTTTGCTGGATTTTTAAAAGCCAGGGATCAGCTGTTCTCTCATTATACAGACATGGAAAACAGCAGGAAAGCTGAATCACACTCCGGCTCTCCAGCCTTGTAAAATCAAGCACTAAGTAGAGGAATCGTCTGGATAACTCAAGAAGATCTCAAATCCTTCGCCCGCTTCCTTTACCAGCACATGCACATCGAACAAGAAGAAAGAAAATCTCTACTGAAAATGAGAACACAGCTGGGCTGACATGTTAGGCCCGTGGCATTATTACTGGAGTCCTGGGCCAGAGGCCTGACTCTGGGGGTCCCAACTAGCCAGATCTAGCCACTTGCCCCCAAAACCAAACAGAAAAGGTAATGGTGAAAAGCAGGAAAGGCAACTTTAACCAATGTGGCCATATTGGAAAGGCAAAGCGAGATCCAGCATCTCAGCCCTGTCTTCGGGGTGCTGACAAGAGCTTTATGTTTAAGTAGAGAAAGAATTGGGGCAGCAGGTGAGAGTTATGTGCCATGGTCAAACTGTGGTCTGGTTGATCATTCTCTCAGTTCTGGTTCTGTGAAATTGCTCTGGAAGACTCTTTATCACTTGAGTGGGGTGATTGAGTTCTCATAAGATGACTTCTCCCATTTGGGGGGGCAGTCTTATCAAGGGGTGATTTTTTGAAAGTTGTAGGACAGGACTGAAGACTTCTAGGTACCACTGCAGGGGTCTGAAACAGGAGGCTGCAAATCTCCATGCAAATCTGGCCTCAATCTTAAAGAAGAATGAGATAGGTTTGGTAAATTTAGAGCTAATAAACCTTGTTTTACTAGTTTTTAGATGAACATTCCTTAAATGATTAACGTGCCTACATGCAGAGCTCAACAGTGTAACTGAATTTAGGGTAATAAATGAGACAGACTCAAATTGAAGGCAGAGATATCAAGCTTTATCCTGCTTTTAGCTACCCACTGGACATCTGCAGTCCTAAAAAAAGAGTCTCTGCTTTTGGCAAAGGCAGCTTCTCTAAGACCCTGTTACACTATATACACATTAGGGGACACATTAGGGGAGATAGCTCTTTGTTTAAGAAACTTCCCTAATGGCCAATGTGGTGTGGAAGATGAAGTCTCCCCATCCGGACCCTAGAGGATGATTTGGAGAAGAGATGAGCTGAAAGATCAGAGGCGCTCTGCATAGTGAAAATGAGAGAAGTGGATGGGGAGAGGGAGTGATCGTGAGACAGAAGCTGTTACCAGAGTCCTAGGCTAGAGCCAGTCTGACTTTGGGGAGTCCCAGGTCTGGCCACTTGCTTCGGAAAACAAATAGAAAAAGAAATGATGAAAGGCAGGAGAAGAACTTATTCAATACAGTTCTACTGGGAAGGCAAGAGTGATCAAACATTCTCATCCCTGTCTTTGGGGGAAAGATATGAGCTTCAGGTTTAAATAGGAAGCATTGGGGCAAGCGGCCAGAGGTATGCATAATTAAGCAGTCTTGGTCAAATGGTGCAGTCTGGTTGATTATTATCTCAAGTCTGGCTCTGTGGGGCCCTGGGGTCGTCTTCTTGCTTGAGGGTCAACTGGGTTCCCATGGGATGATCGCTCCCACTTAGCAGGGCAGTCTCATCTTGGGGCAATCTTCCCACAAGGCTCTGCTGTTCCTGCCAGGTTTAGGGCAATGATGGAAACTATGAGGCAGCACTGCGAGGGTCCTGGAACAGGGTGTTGTAAAAGCTGGTTGACCTTCTGTTGATTATGATGTCCCTACAAATCTTGAAACTATCTTGGCTACTCTTATTGTGGAGCCTTCGGCCTTGAAGGGTGGGAGATTACCAGCTTTAGATGAATGCTCCTTAAAGGACTAACATGCCTGCATGTAGGGTTGGGCAGTAAACTGGCTCAAAGTTTTAAGATAATAAAGGAGATGGTTGCAAAATGAAGGTGGAGATGCCACATTTTTAATCCTGCTTTTATTCACCCATTGGACATCTGCAGACCTGAAGAGTCAGTGCTTTCTGCAAACGCAGACTCCGAGTCCTTGCTACAAAGCCATATGGTGGAGGTGTGGGATTCTGAGGACGGGAGTCCATTGAGGGGGACCTTGAATGGAAAAGGCCCAGAAGCTGGAGTGTTAAGGTGTTTGTGGTATTGTGATATGACTTTCCCTGCAATCTCCAACCTTTAGTAAAAGTCTGTCTCAACTTGCCACAGCTTTAATGTGGGTGGCAGTTTTGGAGGTTCAATAGGAAAAGCACATTCAGCTTGGTATAGGACAGGAAGAGAAGTGTGGCCACAGAAGGAAAGGTGTGACAATTTATGAGATTGCCAGGAACAGGAAATTTGAGCGAGGGGTAACCATGTATAAGACCCTAGAGAATTAGCCCTAAACCTTCCAACACATGGAATTTCCTTGTAGATTTAAAAGTAACTGGGCCAGGCACAGTGGTGTACACCTGTAATCCCAGCAACTCAGGAGGAGGAGGCATGAGAATCCTAAATTCAAGGCCAGCTTGGGCAACTCAGGGGAACCTTGTCTCAAAAAAAGAAAGAAAAGAAAAAAAAGACTGAGGCTGTAGCTCAGTGGTAGAACACTAGCCAAGCATGTGTGAGGACCTGGGTTCAATCCCTAGTTACCCCCTTGCCCCACCCCAAAAAAAGTAACAGCACCTAGATGTTTCCCTAGGCAGAGTATATTTGCCTGTTTTCTTGAAGTTTGGATTGAAGTCTGAATGAGGATGATTGCTCCTTCAGGCCTTTTTGCAGAGTTTATGGTCCAAGATCAATTGCCAAAGATGTCATATTCATAGACTTCTTTATCATTTATAAAAACTTTCCATTATTTAATATTCATAGCCACTTTGGGGTAGAAAATGAAAACCCAAATCATCCTAGGAATATAGATCTATTGCCATTAACTTAGTTTGCACTCACAAAATGACTTAATTAGTGCTACAGTTTGTATCTGAAATGTCCCCCAAAGTCCCATGTGTTGTGGCCTGTGGTGCTGTTGGGAGGTAGTGGGACCTTTAAGAGGTCCGACCTAGTTGGAGGAAGTTAGGTCATTGGGGATGTGCCCTTGAAGGGATTATTGGGACCTTGGCTACTTCCTCTCTTTGTTTCCCAGTGGCCATGAGGCAAGCAGCTTCCTTAGCCACATGCTCCTGCCATGATATACTGTGCTACCACAGGCCCAAAGCAACAGGGCCAAGCAACCATGGACTGAAACCTCTGAAACTGTGACCCCAAAATAAGCCTTCCCCCCATTTCACTTGATTATCTCAGGTATCACAACACTCAATCCAGTGTCTATATAGGGAATAAATATTAGCATCGCAAGGCTCTTGGTTGATGGAGGTGGGGAGAAGGGGTGGAGATTGTAGCTACACAGCATTTTTCTTCCAATTTCTTTTTAAAGTTTTCTAGTTTCTCTCTCAGTTGCTTTTTAAGTTTTAAGTACAAGCTAAGAAGGATTTAGCACATGCAACCCTATTGAAGCTGTGACCACATGTGGTCCAGTCTTAAGTTGTAGTCAAAGAAATAGCCCAAGAACCAAAAGCCAATTTTACAGTATCTCTACTTCTTGTAATTTCCCAAACATCATGAATTGGATGCAAAGCCTACAGCAACACTTCTACACATTTGCCTTTCTATATGATGAATTTTCTTACATTCCCTTGTTTCTCCAGAGCATCTCTCCTTTAATTTTCTAAAAAAAACCACTCCCCTCAGGGCTAGCGTGGTGTCTCTGTTCCTTCCATCCCTTGCAATTTCCCATCCCTCTCCCAATTTTGCTTCTCAAAAGCACCAAGGGAGAAACCTAGCAAGGCAGAGGGAGCCCTCCTTCAGAAGAAAGGAGGGAAAGAGATGGAGTCAGGGAAGTTAGAATTTGCTCTTGTGGTAGTGGGAAGAGAAAGGCTAAGAATATGAGTGATAATTTTGTCCTATTACATTTACATAAGCATCTCAGGGTTGTAATAAATAAATGTTAAAATTTAATCTGGCAACCATATTCATGATTATTGTTTTGTTGTATATTAATTATGTAATAAATGGTAATGGTTTATGCAAATGATGGTACTTATTATTTATTTTTTAAGAAAGAAACTATGCTTTTATAGTTATTCTTTTCAGGTTTTGCAAGTTCTTCAGTGCTTTTAAATAATGGCCATCTTGGCGACTCTTTGCCTGACACATGGATCTAGTTTAATCTCATCTCAGGGACCCCAAACTAAGCAACTTCCTGACACAGAGATGTCAAAAGACAAATTCTAAAAGTCAAATTCCTTAGAAATATTGGTTCCAACAAGTCTATTAATCCTTTATGATTTAGGGCTGTAGATTATTGTGCAAACATTTCTTTTGCTCCCAGAATATCTTAAAATAATTAAAGCTGGTTTGCCTTTAAGATCAGCCCTATGATGATCCAAAGGTGTGATGTGATTTGAGGGGCAAAAGGAAGGCCCCGCTGTCCCCTGCAATGACACTCTCTCTTTGCTGGAATGATTCCATTATTCTTTAAAGCATTGCATTTTTCTGAGCTCAAGGAGAGGTGTCACTGTGATGTCATTTTCCCATCTCGAAAGAACAGCTGAGTAGGGAGGTGTTATAGGTGCTAAAAGGGCAAACTGGATAAGGATCCAGTTTCCAGGGAACCATATGCAGAGATGCTCATGCCTGTCTTTCTAGGAACTGAGAGTACAGGTGTTCAGAGAATGCCTGGAAAATAGGAGTGGAAAAACCCCTGCTGCATGGGGTTGTGTAGGTGGTTGGATCAAGGTGACAGACAGGAATGGGGCTTTGGGTGGGGTTTTCTATAGCTTGTAAGAGAGACTTCTCCAGAGGAATTCGAGCGTGACTGTGGGTGTCTTGCAGTCCTTGGTTCCTACTCTTTCTCGAAAGCTGCAGACAGGGGAGCTGTAGTCCCCTTTCAGGCCAGGGGTGCTGTCCATTTGCCTTATTTGGGGGCTTTGGGGCTTTTAACTGACTCAAGAACAAAAATAAGGAAAACTAGTTCAGAGTCTTAAGCCAGCGCCTTGTCTAGCTATAATTTTTTAAATTTTTTCTTCTGTGTTTAGCTTCTGTTTCTTTGCAGGTAATTCAAGGCTACTGTTTCCACCCTTCCTCCACCTTCTTCTCCCTAGTTGTTATTTAAAATGCATGGGCTTCTGGAAACTTCCTCCCTGCCCATGAGCTGCTGGGAGGTGGGCAGGGGTCGCAGGGGCAGGTGCTCACTGCCATTCTTCCAGACAAGGTGAGGCAGGCTCTCTCCTCCAAAGCCTCAGAGCTGGGGCTGATAAGCTGCCCTGTCAAGTGCTTCTGCCAGTATGGCCCTGATTCTCCCTGGAGTGAAATGTGCGCACCTTGGGTGGGCGGCAAACAGGGGAGTCGAGGGAGGGGAAGCTGCTGGAAGTTGCCCTAGTCAATTAATTAACATCATATATAATCAAGGGGAGGAGGAGCTCTTCAACTTGATATGCAAACTTATGCAAAACCATATGTAGATTATCCTGGATTCAGAATGGAGAGTTCTGGAGGTCTGGCAGTTTTTTCTTAAATAGGAATTCAGTACTTGTGAATCACATGGAGAATAGTGAGTAGAAATATTTCGAAGTAAATTACTAATCCCTTCCTAATTCAAACCCATGATAATACCCACCACTTACAATTTGGTGAATATAGGTAAGGCTTGCTCTACCTGCCTGTATCGCTGTATCACTCTGTTCTCTAGATGTTTCCATCTTGAAGGCTCCAACTGACCTCTTGACCTGGACCAGTTTATTTGGTATACCCGGCCACTATGCATTTCCATCTCTGAGTTTTATCGAAACCTTGAAAGGGTAGCAAGTGGCCATCCAATATGTTATGGGGGTGTGATTTTCAGAGTTAGACTTGAGTTTGAATTCTGATCCTGGGCAACACTACCTAACCTTAATGAGCCTTAGTTTTCTCTTCTGCAAAATGGAGACAATGACATCAAACCTATCAGAATGTTTACTACTGTTCAACGAGATATTGTATTTGAAGCACATAAGATATTGTCCGCACAGAGTAAGCTCTGATTATCATCCAGATCTGATGCAAATTTGAAGGCCCAGTTTGAGTCCTGCCTCCTTCATGAAACCTTTCATTTCCACCACAGCTTGAAGTAATCTTTACATTCTCTTGAGGTATTAACTGCAATTTATCCGGAAATTAAAAATGCACTGCTTCATGACTTGTCTTCTGTTGTTGTTTTATTAATTAACCCTGTGTTGTGATTTAATTAACTCTTTGCATCTTTATCTCTCATCTTCTTAATTTGACTTCTGGTCTTTGAGGATGGAAACTATGTCTTATGCTGTTTTTCGTTTCCCAAGAAGTTCATCTTCACAACAAATTCTTGAACACGTTTCTCTCCATTAGATTAAGCACCAGGAGGAGGACATGTCACTGAACACTCTGAACTGGTCACCTAGATCCCAGAATGTTTCTTCTCACAAGGAGGTTATACTCTAACAAGACCATAACCCCTATTTGTGCCCCTACTCTTGTTTACTCTCTTACATACTCTATTTTAATGAGGAACAATAAAGGCAGATGTTAACCTACAGGTTCAAGCACAAGTTAAGCAGTAAGGTACGAAACTCTTGGAAAAACAAATGAAGAGGTGGAAAGTTTCCTTAATTAGAGCCTGCTTGCTGAAAAGAGTGGCATCAGGAATAGGACTTAGCACCCTTTATACCTCCTTACCTGATCTTATCAAGCCGTGGAGAACAACCTGGGCTTAGCCACTCTAGCCAAGTTCTGAGCCCCAGGTGCCCAGGTTTCAGGGCTAGAACACTGTCACTGCAAAATTCCTACTTTTCCCTGAACTAAAGCATATGGTTTCAGAATTCAGAGATCAGAATTCAGCTGGGCACAGTGGCACACACCTGTAATTCCGGTACTTGGGAGGCTGAGACAGGAGGATTGCAGGTTTGAGGACAGCCTGGACAACTTAGGGAGACCAAACCCCGGGTTCAATCCCTAGTACTAAAAAAAAAAAATCAGAATGCTATTAATGGAGCGAAGCACCTTGATATGTTGCTTAGGGCCCTGGAGAAATCTTGGGGAGCAGATAAAGTTTACATAACACGGTATAGCACTGAGACACACATGCACGTGTGCATGCGCACGTTCCCTCTACTCACATTGTAATAAACAGGGCAATGTTGTGGTTAAAGTGATACATTCCATATTTGGGGCATGCTTATTGGACAAGGCCACTTATTTTCTATACAAGTTTCAACATGAGACCAGAAAATGTGAACAATTACAAGAGTTTCATATTTCTCCCAGGGTCATTGTGAGGATGAATGAAATGTGCTAGGACCTCAGTGTTATGTTCTCAGTAGAAACAGCTGAATACAAAAACAGGTCCAGAAAACTCTTTTTTAAAATATTCTTTTATTAGTGCATTGCAATTGTACATCACAGTGAGGTTCAATGTAATACAAACATACATGCACACAGCTCTTGGTGTGTTTCCCTCCACATCCCGCCCCACCACCCTCTCCCCCATACGTGCTATCAAAACCAATAATGCCAAAGCATTATTCGAACTGTTTCTTTTCTCAAGATTGAGGAAGGTCCAGAAAACTCTTTTGAATGGCATCATTAACATAAATACTCCATGTATACTTGTATTTACATGTAAATATGGGTTTGTCTGAGGATCAGGGTGTTCACAAGAATTCAGACCAAATAACAAAGACATGTTGATAACCCTGGTGTCTTCTACACCCTGTCCTTGGGTTGGCTGCATACTGACCCTTACTTCTGGACCACTGGTTGGCACAAGGTCTCTGACTGCTGCCCATTGGGTTCATTTTCCTCTATTTGGTCTCCTTCCCCTTCTTTTATTTCTCTTTTTCTACCTCATCTTTCTCCTTTTACCTCTCTCCTTCTACCTCTTTTCCTGTCTTTCCTTTCTTGACATTTTTCCCCCCTCATAAGTTATAATATTGTGTAAATGACACACTGGCTCTTTATTGTTAAAAAGTACTCTTCGTGTGGCTGGGGGTGTAGCTCAGGGTACTAAGCCCTGGGTTTGATCCCCAGCAACACACACACACACACACACACACACACACACACACACACACTTTTTAAAAGAAGTATTTTCTGAGTATAAACAGGTTTCAAATAGAATAGAGTTCTTGTAAAAACAATAACAACAAATGAAAACAATCATGACATTGATGAAGATTATTTTCTTGGCCAAATTTTTGTCAGGCTCCCCTGAATGCTTTTTCAATTAGGTGTCTCTGCATTGTCCAATTTTAGCAAGAATTATGCTGGGTCAGTTTGATCAGAACCCCTCTCCTCACCCTCCACATCTGATTATCCTCAATATCTAGCATTCGCCACCATCTCTCAGGGTGATGTTTGATCACTCTGATCTGCCTCCAGCAAGAAGCTCATTAGACGGTTTAGCCTAAAAGAAAACAATATCTAGAAACAAATAGTACATACACTTTTGCTTCAGTGGGAATTTGGGAAGGAATATTTTTTGGTGATTAAAGTTGTGCAGAGTGGTGATTCAGACCTTCATATAGGCGCAGGTCTGGAAGGAGCTAATTTAATTCTTAGCCCTTTTTTGATGTCTGAATTCATAGAAGAGGGAAGGAGAGATGTTGGATCTGGTCTAGGAGGAGACTCTAAAGATCAATGGGTCTTTTTCCTACTGTGAAAAGGAATTGAGAAAATCAAGTATAGATTGTTCATGGTTTACAATTGGAACTCTATAGTATCATAGGATTTTTTAAACTGCATATTAACAGTGGGATACTAACTAGGTTAATTTGTTTTAAGTGTGTGTATATAAATTTACTTCTATTTAGAAAGCTAGGATGCTCACTGTACGTAAAATCAGAGCTGTGGGCCATTATTTTTGAAGATATTGAAAAATAGTATGTATCAGGCCCTGCTCTGTTTGCCTTTGAGTTTTAGCAGTTTTTCTATGATGTGCCTAGTTTTTTTTTTTTTTTTAGGTACTGGGGATGGAACTCAGGGGCATTCTACCTCCGAGCTACACCCCCAGCCCTATTTTTTTATTCTTTATTTTGAAACAGGGTCTCAGTAAGTTGTGGAGAGCCTCACTAAGTAGCTGAGGCTGGCTGCGAACCTGTGATCCTCCTGTCTCAGTCTCTCAAGTACTGGGATTACAAGTATGTGCCACTACGCCCAGCTTAGATTTTCTTTAAAGAAAAAAAGTCCCCTTAGGTTCTAGAATCTGTGGCTTGACTTCTTTTGTGAATTTTGTAAAAGTTTCTGTCATTAACCCTTGAAATATTTTTTCTGCTCAATTCTTTCTCCTCTATTTCAAATATATGTATATTAAATCTTTTTATTGTATCCTTTATGTCTCTTACTTCTGCTCTTATACTTTTCATCTTTTAGCATTTTCATTCTTCTGACCTTATCTTTCAAGTCACTAATTCTCAGCTGCATCTCATCAGCTGTTAATTCCATCCATTGAGTTCTTAATTTCTGTAACTGTGTTTTTTGATTCTAGAATTTCCATTGAATTCTTTCTTATATTGTTTCAATTCTCTGATGAAATTCTAAATTTTGCAGTTTGATTTTTTGAGCATATTACTTGTAGTTATTTTAAAACCCAGGATGGATGGATGGTTTTCTGTAATTTTATTTCTATTTTCTAATTTTTTTCACTTGAATTTTGATTATTTCTTATCTTTTTGTTTTCCTGGTTATTTTTGATTGCATGCTGGACATTGTGTATGAAAAACTGTAAAGACAATTTGAGGCTTTGGGTCATGCTTACTCCAGAAATCATTGACTTTTCTTCCAGCATCAGTTAAATTAAGGACAGATAACCTCAATCCAATCAGTGATTACATTGATTTGGGATTCGTTTTTTGTGAAGACTGGTTTATTTCTGATTTGTTTTTTTGCATTTACCAGAGCCCCTCTATGCTGGCAAGCTATTTTTGTCTATCTTGTGTTACTATAACAAATTATCAGAGGGTGTGTGCTTTATAAAAAATTATTTAGCTCACAGTTCTGAAAGTTCAGGAGCATTGAGCTGGTATCTGCTCAGCTTTGGTGAAGGTCTTATGGTGGATAGCATCACAATGACAGGAGTGCATGTGGAAGAGGTCACATGATAAGAGAAGGAAAAGACCAGAGAGGGGGCAAGCTTACTCTCTTATAAACCCATCTTCTAGGACTAATCTACTTTTATAAGATAGTATTTATTCACGAGGGTAGACCCCGCCCATGACCTGTTACCTCCCGGTAGACCCCACCTCTTAAAGGTTCCATTACCTCAACATCACCACACTGGGAACCAAGCTTCCAGCACAGGAACCAATGGTCATATCTAAATCATAGCACGGGCCTTGAAGTCAGACGTTTGGCCCTCCAACCCATGGCAGTTTGGATTTCTCTGCTGACCTTCTCAACCTACCAACTTCTTAAATTTCAGAACTGGGAGTTGACTCAAGGGAACAAGTGGTCATAGGTGCCAGGATCACCTGTTTTCATTTCTCTTCTTTTCCAGATCTTGGCTCCTCAAATTCTCACTGTCTTAAGTACTCTTTAATTAAAAATTGAAAATTTCTCTAGACTCTTTTTGAGAAAATATTTGTTCAGTTTTTCTGATTCATCGCAGTAGAATGTAGGTCCAAAAGAACCCAGTTTATCATGGAATCCTAATAGACATACATTATTACCTCAGTTATTCCCCACAACAACTCTATAAGAAAAGTATCATTATTTTTATCATTATTCTCCTTTTTTGGTATTGGGGAATTGAACCCAGGGATGGTCTACCTCTGAGCTCTCCCCCATTTTACTTTTTATTTTGAAACAGGGTCTAAATAAGTTGCAGAGGACCTAAGTTGCTGAGGTTGGCCTCAAACCTGTGATCCTCCTGTCTCAGTTTCCCAAGTACTGGGATTACAGGCATGTACCACCACAGGCCAGCTTATTATGTTCTTTTTATAGGTAAGGAAATGCTCAGAGATAAATGGTCAAGGTCATTTGGTTAGAAAGTCATGAGGGCTGGGAATTGAACCTCAGAAGTCTGACACGAGAGCCTACTTCTTAACTTCTTTAAAATATACTGCCTCTGTATAGTGCAATTAACAAAGTTTATTTGTATTAATATCACCTGCTTTATCTTTAAATTTTACTATATCTCTGTATCAATACCAATAGTACTTGTCTTATCCATCATGTCTAAATTATATACATTCTTTGGGACTAAACTGATGCCTGATAAAATTCTAGTCATCAGATTCCTATCTTTTTCTTTTCTTTTTTTAATCTTGTTTCTTTCCTTCCTGCCTGCCTTCCTGCCTTCCTGCCTGCCTGCCTTCCCTCCTTTCCAATGTCTATTGGCTTCAGTTCTGGAGATGTAAATCAGATATCTCTAGTTTGGGGGTTAACTTTATCTAGAATAGACATTTTGGTTCAGGCCTCCATCCCATGCACTGCTGGAAAGTCGGGAGCTCTATCTGGTATTTCTGCAGATTCCTAAAGGGTTTGTGCTTGCCTCTCACTCTGCCTTCCTGTTCCTGTTGAGATTCTTGCTCTAATGCCCATCTTGCTGGATTTATCACATTTTTCTGTCCCATATCATCTTGAATGTTGCAGGCAGCCCACATTCCTTTTCACGAAGTTCCTCCAACCCAAGGGTCTTGCATATAGCGGATGTTACCGAAGGTTTAGGATCACATTGCAAGTTACAGGCAGTATTTTATTACTGGTACACCCCTGTTGGCCCTTTCCATTATAAGAATTTCTCTAACTTTCCTCCTTAAGTCCCCAGTGTCCTTCATTCAATTGGGCCTCCTTTTTCTCTCTTTTCTCTCCTTTTTTCTCTAAATCTCTTCATCCGGTTACCAGTGAGAAGCCACCAATAAACTCTCTGAGTCCTGTTATTTCCTTAACTGAAGCAATTTACCTTCTCTTTGTTTAAACCATGTCCAGGGGCCCTTTTCTTCCAGAATCAAATATTTTGATACCTTCATTTTCTAACCAAAAGTTTCCTCTCTAAGAGAAATCCTGTCTGCCTTCTAAGTTTTCTGGCTCAAATCTACTTTGCTTATAAAAATAACAGTTTTCTTCCTTCCTGTTACATCATTTATATGAGACTCATATCCATGCTATATCTTTTTATTTTACTTTCTGTTGGCCTCTGGAAATAAGATGACATAGAGTATATACTTCTCATATTCATTCAGTTGGTATTTAACCCTTATTTGTACATTATTGTATTTTTTGAATTAAAAATCAAGTGAGCTGTTCTTCCTTCAACAGAATGGATGAATAAAACCAATTTTATCTTAATATTGGTTGAAATCTACACCATTCATCTTAAAGATGACTCCAAGACGAAATTATGAACTGAAACAACCAGGTTAAAGCCCTTTTCATTCTTTTGCAACTCCATGTTTCCCCAAGCGTACACAAGACTTCAGAGAAAAATAAAACAAGTTGTCTGATTATACACCCATGTAGAGTCAACAGCACAGGGTACAACATTTCTTTACCTGTCAGTCAATTGGGTGTTTAGTTCATATGGATTTATACTGGACCAGCACCAGGAACCTCTTCCCTCTCTGGTCTCCCTGGCTTTCTTCTCTACTTTCCTGTTACCCTCAAGTTCCCTTCCACCCCCAGGGACTTGGTGCCATCCTGGTTTAACCCGCAAGGTTGAGGCCTTCCACATATTGTTCCTGGCTCCATCCTAGTGACTATAGCTCTCCAGGAGGAGGAAGAGAAAGCACCAAGTCAGGAAAAGGACAGAAAACATCGCCCAGACCTGCATTCACTCATGAATGATGTGGGTCTGCAGCTGGGTCGCAGTGGGAAGAGGTGATATGAAAGCCAAGATCTGGTCGCAGGAAGCTTTGTCCATAGGAGGAGCTCACGGTCTGCTCTTTATCGAGAACATTTACTCTGGAGCTCTGGTGGAGTAGGATCCTGTGCATTTGTTGGGTGTTTGCATTCATCAAACTCTGTGATTTTTGTAACATCCTAACAAATTTCCTCTCTCTGCTGGTAATTACCATGTAGGGTCCTAATTTTGCTCGTTGTCCAGACTGGCTTCTCCCCCCGGGCGCTGTCTATGTTTGCTGTAATTGGATGATGCCACACAACCCACTGCCATTGCCAGATTTCATTATGACTTGGCGTCTTCTGTATTAATTTTTCCACTTTGGGGCTGTTTCGAAGCAAGTGAGGCCAATTTCCTTTTCAATAGCGTAAATCTGGAGGCCCAATTTGAGCTGGGAGCTAAGTGGGTGCATGTGTGAAGCTCTGATTGACTGACAGTGTTCTCTTTGTTGGATTTGATTTTTTTCTTTTTAAATGAGAGCTTGATCCTGAGAGGCAGCTGGCACTCAATGGAAGCCAGAGGACCCATCCTCAGAAAGCCCAGGAAAATGTTTGGGCAGCTGGTTTTATCCGGAATTATTTTTTCAAGTCAAGTTGTTGGGCAGTGAGACCAAAGGTCTGCAGTTCTCAGCATGAGCACTGCTTCTCAGAGGCTCCCACCCCAGCTGACCCAGGAGGCCTTCAGGATCTGGCCACTCAGGCAATCTGGAGTCAGAAGGATAGAGTGAGTACAAGTAGATTTACCAGATAAAGTATAAGATGCACAGTTAAATTTGAATTTTGAAGCCGGGCGTGGTGGCGCATGCTTGTAATCCCAGTACTTTAAGGGCGGAGACCAGAGGATCCAGGTTCGCGGCCAGCCTCAGCTCTCTCTCTCTCTCTCTCTCCCTGTCTCTCTCTCTCTCTACTTAGTGAGGCCCTCCGCAACTTCGTGAGACCCGGTTTAAAAATAAAGTATAAAAAATAGGGCCGGGGGTGTAGCGCGGAGGTAGAATGCCCCTGCGTTCAATCCCCGGTACCGCAAAAAAAAAAAAAAAAAAAAAAAA
>PVJS01042614.1:0-17432 GCA_004027185.1 Glis glis
CATCGGGGCTCTCCATGACCTATCTCTGCCACTTCATAAGTGACATTGTTGATCTCCCTGAACCTCTGTTTCCTCTTCTGTGAAGAGAGAACTGAAGTCTTGCTTCACACAAGTGTTGTGAGAACTTCAGAAGAGCTCATATGTAAAATCCATAATCTAGTGTCCTAGCACAGAGTCGTACTTAATAAATGCATGTCAAAGGTAGATTCTAAAACAGATCTAGGGCTGCTAAGTAGGAATTGTTTTTTTTTTGAGGGGGGTTTGTTTTGGGTTTTTTTTTTTTTTACAGTACTGGAGATTGAACCCAGGGGCATTCTACCTCCGAGCTATACCCCCAGCCCTAATTTTTAATTCTTTATTTTGAAACAGGGTCTCACTAAGTTGTAGAGGGCCTCACGTAGTAGCTGAGGCTGGCTCCGAAACCAGATCCTCCGATCTCAAGGAATTGTTTAAGCAGGATATATATATATATATATATATATATATATATATATATATCAACTGTGGTTTGTCTGTATTTGCCCATCTTTAAAAGGGGGATAATGTATACCATATAAAGTTGTGAAAATAAAATAATTAATAAACCATTTAATAATAATTAAATAGTAAAATAGTAATAGTCATCCATAAATACATGTTATTTTGTCTATAAGAAAATTACCTAGAGAGAATAGTTATGAAAACGTCCACTAAACTATTCTGTGTTCTAACCAGACACTCAAGCTTCCTGTCTCTCTCTGCTCTCTTCTTAAAGGCTAAATCTCTAGGGAACAGAAAGCATCTACACAAAGTCTTGTAAGTTAAATTTCTTAAAGTGAAAGATGTTATTTTTATATTAGAAATGGGTGAAAGTAGCTGGCTGTGGTGGTGGTGCATGCTTGTAATCTCAGTACTTGGGAGGCTGAGACAGGAGGATCGCAGGTTTGAGGACAGCCTCAGCAAGTAATGAGACTCTCATCAACCTAGCGAGATCCTGTTTCAAAATAAAAATAAAATATGGCTGGGGGTGTAGCTTGGAGGTAGAATGCCCCTGGGTTCAATCCCCAGTACCACAAAAAAATAAATAGGTGAAAGTTCCTGAGAAACACCTACAGTTTCTCCCTTACATTATCTCATTTAATTCTCACAATGATCCTGTCAGACAGAAATCACTATTCCCCTTTTAAAAGATGAGAAACTAGAGATTCAGAAAGATTCAGTGACTTGTCCAAGGTCACACAGCTACTCTCCTCAATGAAACACGGTGCACCCCTGTAAATAGAGCCTGGAGGAAGATCCTGGAGTCAAAGTCCAGCCAAAATTATCAGGTGCAAACCTTGCAGGTCCAATCAGGCTGCCACTTTGGTTTCGGAATTCCCATTGTTAATCCCCCACCCCCTCAAAGCACATTCTCAGTGCCCTCTGAACCCTTGCTGCTGCCAACAGACATGTAACTCTGGACAAAACAGCCTTGCTTGGACTGGGCCAAGTTAACTTTGCTGGAGTTAGTTCCCTTCTCCCTCCTGCACTTCGGAGCTCGCCTGTAGGTGGCGCGCTGCTTCGCTTAGGGGAACTTGGAGGGCGAGGACCCGGGTCACCCGCGGCCTCTGCTAAAGGCCAACTCAAACAACCCCTGGGCTGCAGCTCGCGCTGGAACCCCGCGACGTGGCCGTGCCCCCCGCCCCGTCCCGCTTCCTCTGCCGGGGCCGGCAGGAGGGGCGGCCGGCCTGCGCGTCCCCGCGATCTCCAAGCGCCGAGCCGAGCCCGGCGCTCCTGGGCGGCGCTTGGACCCGGAGCCTCGGCCTGCGCGGCCGCCCCCGCCTCGCCCGCCCCCTGCACCCCCTTTCCCCGCAGCCGTGGCGGGGGTGGAGGGATCCGGGTGGTGTGACCCCGCGAGAGCTGGGCGGGGCGGGGCAGCTTGGAAAACTTCTGAAAGGCCCGGTTCAAAGCCTCCCCGGGCAGAGTGGGGCCGGAAGGCGGCTCCAGGGAAGGCCCGACGGGGGCGGGGTGCACCTGCAGGGCGGGAGCGCGGCCGAGCGGGCCCGAGCGCCAGCCGCCCCTGCACCGCCGCCGCCCGGGGCGCCGGGACCCCGCTTCCACCGCCCCGACAGCCGCGCGGAGGGCCTGCGGCCTGCGGGCCCCGCGGGGTCCCCTCCCCCGGCCGGCCCAGGCCCCCGCGACGTCGCCGCAAAGTTGGTTCTTGGATTTTAACCCCAACCCAGCCGGGTGGGAGACTGCTGCGGAAACGCGCAGCGCGAGGGAGGGAGGAGTGCCCTCATTTCACATCTGAGACCCCACAAAATACCCTGGGGGGGGGGGCTGCGGAGGAAGGGAAAGAGGGAAGGAGGCACACGCCGGCGGCTCGGGAGGGGCCCGGGCGGCCGTGCGCCCCGGCTGTGCCCCGCGGCGTCCCGTGCGCGGCCGGAGAGCGGACCGCATTATGAGGATCGTCGTCCTCCAAAGTCCTTCCCGTAGAGGCTCTTGAATGAATTAGGTAAATTATTTGCTCCATGTGTAGTTTCTGAAAAAGACATTTTTCTCAGATCTTCTGAAATTGAGCGCTTCGACCAGAGAGCTAATGTGTGGGGCCTCCTCCCCACCACCAGCAGTCTCCATCGGACCCTGCGGAGCGGGTCGGAGGGCCGGTGTGGAGAAGGATGTACAACTGGAATGGTATAAAACAGAGCCATCTAGTTAAGGAAGAAAATAACTTCTGAAAATAGTTGAAAAATAAACTAAATAAAGTTTATTATTTTGCTTGGAGCCCTTTTCCTTGGTCTGAAAAAAGTAAAATACACGAGAGTTGGGAGGGGTCTTTTTTTTTCTTCCAATTAGCGTTTGTTGCACTTTCTCAAAGTCCTTGAAAGAATTGTTTTAATGAATTTTAAGAAGCAAAGGTGTGGCGATCAAATCCATAGTCCTCTAAAGAGTTTGGTGACAGCATCAGCTCTCAAAGTTAGTGTCATTTTCATTTTTTAAATAAAATAGGGTGGTGTTGCTATTGATCTCTTATTTGTCAGAAGGTAGGGAATGCTGAGAAGGAAAGAGACTGAAGGGAAATAGAGCCATGGAAACAAAAAGAGAGAGGCGAGATTAATTGTAACATTCTGGTCTTCACTGAGTCCCACGTCCTGATGTCCTTCCTAATGCACTGCACATTTTTGGTAGATTTAACTTGAACCAGAATATTAGCTGGCCTGGTCTCTAAGCACATCTCAAGAAAAGGCAGACTTAAGTAAAATATTTTGCCTTTTGTGAATTTCCAGCACTTGTTTCAGGCAGTAACCCCAGTGGAAAAGACGGTCCTCCTGCTCCCAGTGATCTGAGACAAATTTGTGGCTTTGAAATCAGCAGGTGCAAGCAGTGTTCCCAGCGCTGCGGGGGGGGGGGGAATCTGGTGGAGGAGAGAAACATAGGACCCAGGGCAGTGTGTCCTGGGTAACTTGCCCTGGCATTTGAGCAGGCAAAGACTGGCATGTTGAACCTATCCTTCAGATGTTAGCAAAGCCAGATCCCGTCTCCTACAAACTTGCCCACTTTGTACCCAGCACCCTTCGTTTACAGGATGACACCTACATTTTTATCCATGAAGACAAAAAGTAGCCTTTAGAATGGTCTCTATTCAGAGGTTGAAAGCATATGAAGGGCTCAAAGGCAAGCTTGTATTGCACCCAGGGCAATTGCAACTGAGCAAGAAACTTTGTAAAAGTTTAAGTCACCATTGGAAGAGATAGTTTAAGAAGGTGCTACATAATAGCGAGGTAACCACAAGAGGACCAGAAATCCTTGGGGTTACATTTGCGTTTGCCAAGAAGGGTTGGGGTGGAGACTTGGTACACTGTGGCTTGAATGTTTTAAGGTTTATAGAAAACAGCCTTATCCTCATGAAGCCAGAGGCTATACTTTCTCAGCAAAGCATTCTTAGTAATTTTCCCTCTCGAGTTATGGGGGTCTAGGAACTTCATAAGCTCTCTGGCCTGAGAAATCACAAAACCTGCAAACTCTGCAACTTTTCTTTGAGTTCATTATGCAAAACACAAAAGCCTCAAAATAATTGAGGTGGTGGATGACCCCAAACATACCAGGCACAAACGCACAACTTCGTCTGCCCTGGCATCGACCTTCCCACGCTGAGCCCACAGGCTGCCAACTAAAGGATTTAGCTTCTCCACTTCAAATGTGAGGAGCAAGCTTGATCCAGGGTCCAAACACACACCCACAACACACAAAATGCCAGTGAGGGGCTGAATACTGAGTATTGGAAGGAAGGTTTACTTTAAAAAAAAAAGTCTGGAGAATTCCAGCAAGTGGTGAATAAAACAGCCCCGCAGGTCTGCAACTTGTCTACTCTAGAGGCCCACTCCATCCCACCAGCCCCAGCCAGGGCCCCACAATATCTACTGCAAGTGCAGTGGTTCCAAAGTCGGAAACTGTGGTTTTTCATTGGGGTTGGGTCCTGCCTTTCCCCTTCCTTTCCCCTCCAGCAGGCTCTCTCTGTAAGCAAATGTGCTTGTCCACACATCTCTGGAAAGTCGCTTTTAGAAAAACTTGCCTCTGCGAAACATTTTAAACATGGTAATATATTGCAGTCTTATTAAGTCCCCCTCCACAAGTGCGTGAAAGGGGCTCTGTTTTCCTAAAACATTGAGGAACTCTGCTGTCTGAGAAAGACCGGAGCAAGGGATCTTTGGAGTGACCCACTCTCCGCTCGTGAAGACAGTGGGGTTTCCCCCACACACACACACACTGTTCTGGGCTTGTGTTTGTTGCTTTCATTTGGTTTGCTTTGGTTTTGGTTTTTTAACGCCTAGGAGAGTTTTTAATTCACGCAATGTTCCCTCCAAAAGGGAAAAAAGGGTATTGAGCTTGCTTCCTTCATTATAAGACATCCTAGAACAGGGCGAGAGGACAGGCTGCTAAGTTAGTTGGTGGGCCCATGAATTAATGTGGAGAACTAGACCTGGACCAGGTTCCCGGGGCTCCGGGACGCGGAGGGGAGGGACAAAGGCTTCTCACTGGTCGGTTAGGGAGCTGGGGCAGTGCGGGGGAGAACCTGTTAAAGTTCAGTTGTGTTGGGCAACTGATCTTCCTTCTAGGACCATTCGGCGGGGAATCGAAATTAAGGGTCGCTTCCGCCGCGCTCCGCCTCCCTCCCCTAGGGATGCGCCTGGGCCGCCGCCGGCCGCGAAGGGGGAGCGGCCGAGGTCAGCTCCTAGGCCAGAGGGAGGCGCCCAGCCGCTGCGCTCCGCCGCCTCCTCCAGCAGCCCGGCGGTCACGACCTTGCCCGCAGCCTCGGTGCCTCCAACCTGGAGTGTCCTCCCGCCCTCGCCCCAGCCCTTCTCGGGACCTGGCATGAGAGATCCCGCGGTTCTAGTGGGTGGCTATGGGGAGCAGAATTGAAGCTATTTATGCTCAAATTTCCCCAGAAGATCGGAAATTGGGAAAGACCGTGGACCGCCAGTAACGATGATCGCTAAGTCCCCACGGGGATGCCGGAGGTCTCGGGATGCTGTCGGAGGCCCAGCGCCCGTCGGGGTTTGGATGCCAGATTGCTGCGGAAAGGGAGGAATGACATTCTCTGGGTTTCCCACGATGGGCTTCCGAACAACTTTAAAATCAGGGGACCTTGGATTTCTTTTCTGAAACTTACAGAGCCTCTTTAAGAGTTGTGCCCGGGTGATAGTGATGGTGGGGGTCCCCCGCCCGCTAGAGTCTGGTTCCGGCCCAACAAGCGGAAAAAGTTGGAAGGAAGGCAGGTGGAGTAGAAGGCAGAGCATCCTCGTCTATATTTTTATTCGCTTATTTGGAAAATTGGGTTAATAAGATGGACCAAGGGGAGCCGTGCGCTTACGCTGGCGCTTGGACCGAATGAACTTTTCTCTCTGCGCTCTCAGCCACACAGCTTTCTGGCTAAGAGAGCAAACCCCAGAGCCTGCAACCCGCTGAGGTGGGCGTCAGTCTCCAGCCCTGGGCTCTCTCTCCAGCGGCTCCTGGTAAAACAGTTAGTGCACCTGGGGCTTGGGAGTGCGCTCGGGGCAGTACTCTCCAGCAAACGGAGACCTACGCCTGCCAGCGCCTACCTTGTTCCGGAAACACCTAATCTCCACTTCCTCTATAAAGCTTAACTGCAGCTCGCCTTGCTCCCACAAGCATTCCAGGCCTGTGACCCTTCCCAAGGCTGGGTTCAAGTCTGCACTCTCGGGGGTCCTTAGGAGGGGAGAGAAATTCAGGATGACCTCTTTCCTTTTGAACTAATAATGACATACAGGAACTGACACGGGACTGTTTTGACTGCATAATGGAATGACAAAGTCTAGGCCTAAGGTGACAACTCCAGTAGGAAAGAAAGCATCCCAACAGGAGCAGGCAGGAGCTGGTGCCTTGCAAACTTCTCTCCAAAGAAAACCTTGGCTTCCTCCCACCTGGACAGTCAAGATAGGAATTAGTAAGTAGGCTCTCAACCGATAGAGCCAATAGTGCATATTTGCATTGATCTGGTCAAGTGGAAAATTCTCCAGCACCTTAGCAGATTGCATTGTGGGATTGAAGTTTGGGTAGGGAGCTTCTGGCCTATTCTTAATAATAATAAAGACTGCTGAACTCCTTGCTTCACGCTGACATCATAAAAGCCAGATAAAATAAACTGCTTAGAGGCCTTAGTTGAAATCCAGGAGCAGTTCAAAGACCCCTCTATTATATGTGACCTTGCTTTCCCTATGTTTACTTTGGAGTAATAATAACTTCTAACATTCATTGAGTTGTTTGTTACATGTGCCATGCTCTGTTCTAAGCACTTTAATATGATAACTCATTTAATTCTGACAATAGCCCCCATGAATTAGTTGCTGTTATAATCCCTACTTTTCAAATGCAGGAAACTGAGGCACAACTAATGGCTTGGCTCTAGCAACCTGCACTCTTGACCATTCGCTAAACAGGGAGGGGGGAATCCTTGCATGCAATGCTGCTTGGAGTTGTTTTCTGAAAAAGCAGACAGGGAGTAATTAATCCCATTAATTGGTCAATATAGACAGCCAACCTGGCAGAGAACTCTAGACCACTAAAAAGTTATTTCCCTGAACTATCCAAGTAATTCAATGCATTTTGTATACAGATTATTAATAAGCAAGAACATTGAAAATTGCTCCAATCCCCAAATCCTTCTGGCTGATCCTAGAAAGTAGTCTTTTCCCCCTTCCTTCCAAAACATAATTATAAGATTCCACTGTTGTTCTCAATGAGCATTCATTATATGCTATATATATATATATTTCAGAGCTAGGACAATGACAGCTCTCCACATAGACACACCATGTTGTTAAGGCTTCAGGCGTATTGGATTCATCACCTTCTCCATCAGTTTAAACGATGCCACCTGAAGAATACACCCTCTTATTCTCTCTGCGTTACCATCACCCACATCTTTCCCTCCTAGATAGAATCATAAAATGTATGTGCAAAACAGGGCCTGAGAAAGCATATACCCTCTGCCATTTTACAGACAAGAGGACCACAGGAAGAAAGACCTGCCCAGCTCACAAGGATGCCAGGGACTCTTCAAGTGCACACAGATCAGTGGTCTTCCTCCAACCCAGATTGCTCCAGAGAGTTGAAGAAAAAGTATTTAGACTATAAAAAGTATTAAGACTAAGAGCACACTTTAAAAAAAAAAAAAGTCTTAACAACCTTTTTGGCCCACGATATATAAAGAAGGGGCTGCCTTACTCCTTTCTTCCTTTCAGATGTGTTCCTGGAATGTCTTCACCAGATGTTTAGCCAGAAACTTGCAATCGCAGATCTTCCACATGTGCGAGCATTTTTAAAGCAGAGTTTTAGATCTGACCCCAAGTAATGATTTTGTTTTCCTTTTTTTTTTTTTTGGAATTTTAGTTGTGCCTGCAAACGCTCCGGGTCTTTACAGAGTCTGCGTGAACAGTCAGTCAGTTTTACTCTGGGACGTGCTAGTCTCACAGTCTAGTTTTGTTCAGACTTTATTTTGCCCCAGGCTGCATTACAAGCCACTTGTCCACGCTGCAGAAGGTGGGGGCAGGGGGTTAGGGTGGCGGGCTCTTTTGCTCTTTCCCCCCTTCCATACGTGAAGCATTCTGGAATCCTTCCTCTTGGCTCTGGCGAGAACGCGCGCGCGCGCGCGCGCGCGCGCGCACACACACACACACACACACACACACACACACACGTGTACCGTGCATGTGTGAGCGCCTCTGGGTCGGTGTATGCGCGCGTTTGTGATTTAAAGTGACAGAACCAAGAGCCGGACTGAAGCAGTGAATTATTTTGCGTGATAAATCAACTTGATTGTCTCCACACTGCGCTTCCATTATTCACCCGAGTGCTGGGTGGTTACGGCGGACGTGCACTGCGGCAAAAATGTCCTCGGAGCCGCTAATTTTGTGGCCACTGCGGCGGCGGCGGCGCGGGGGCGCGAGCTCGGATTGATTTTTCAAGATCTCGTCTTCAGCGCCACTCACCGAAAGGAGTCGAGTCGGCTGCAGAAGCCTCACAGGATGCCCGCCTGTGGATCGGGCTTCGCGCCGGCGATTTGCACTCCTCCACCCCTCCCTTTCGGGGGGGAACGAGCTATTGGTGCAGGAGGAAGGGAGATACCGCTTTTCTGGTTTATTTTCCTTTTACTCCCTTAAAATAAATGAAAATGGCCACCACGACTCTCGGAGCTTTGGAGAGGCCGTCCCTTTGCAGATTGAGGGTCGATGCTTCGAATCCAGTTTCTTTCCTCCCTCCCTCCCTCCTCAGCTCCACTGCGGCCCGGCCCGGAGAGGAATCGTCCCGGGCACTTGTGCAGGTCATGAGTCCTCGCTCGCTTTTTCTTCTGACAAGTGGTTGCCAATTTTTTTTCCCTTTTAAAACTGATCCTTTTGGGTCTTGTTATCAAATTTTTAATAAAAAGGTGTCCCTACTATGTTTCATTGGTCTTTTGCTTAAACTGGAAGCGACATCGCAGGTGAACAGCCACGAGAGGCAATTTCTTGACCAGATCTGGTAGAAGTCCCCTGAGCAGAAATAACCCGGGCGTTGCAGGCACCTTATTTATTTATTTATTTATTTATTTATTTATTTTTGAGAGAGATAGCTAATTAACAAATCAGTTACTCAGACGTGTGTGGCTGTTTGTGAATTTCTCAGAAGCACATCCAGGATTTTACTTTCACGTATTATTGTCACTCTTCTCTATAGCCAAGCCCATGGATCATCCCAGACTGATCATTTACATTTAAAAAGTGGGATTCCAAAGACTTGGGGACAGCTTTAGTCCCCCATTCTGTTTTCAGGACAAAACCTGAGTGTCCTTTCAGGAACTGGAAAACCTTTTTCATCCCAAAGATGGGCTTTGACATAGTCATCCTTATGTTTTTTTGTTTTGTTTTAACTTCTCCTGAAGCTGTCTACACAGCCAGAGTGTTATTTGTCAAATTGAGAAGATAATTGCAGTGCCATGTGTAAGTAATGTTGCAGTGTTGCATAATAATAACTTAAGCAACGTGTCTTTGTTTACAGTGATGTAACTTTCTCAAAGTTTGTTTGTAGTTTTAAAGAGTTTAAGTGCAGAGCAGATTGCAAATGAGTAGCTGCCCTCTAGAAAGCCAGCATGATCCAGCCCTCCCTGTTGGTTCTTCAGTCCCCATCTTTATAAGCAATCCCAACCTGTAGGTACCAGGGGTAAGAGGTCCCTATTTTCCCTGGAAGAAAGGGAGAGATTAGGAAGGTAATATTTAAAGCATATTAAACTGGACATTTGGGGGGGGCACTGTTTCACAACCCATGATTTATAGACAGTGCACAATTTCCATGCCATGGTTAGGTGGAGATAGATTAGCGTGTTAATGTAGCCACTAGAGAAAAGACAAATGGAAGTAAGGTTAACATGTAGGTACACAGTTAGGTGGCTCACCAACTCCAAGGAAAACATGATCTTCCAGGCAGCAACACCTCAACTGTCCTTTCTCTCTAAAGACTCAGATTTCAGGGCCTCAGAGTTGGGCATGAATCTACTTTATAACTATACAAATGTGATATATCAAAATGTACAAATTCACATACGAACCTATGAAAACTAACAAAGAAATCTTTGTTGGGCATTAAGCAGGGCCCTAAACTTGTGAAATGCTCCTCTAAAGTTTGAGTTAATACTTTTTGTGATATCTTCTAAATAAACATAATTTGCCTTTATAGAGTCAGGCAGAAAAATTAGCTTTGTAAAACTTTCTCGGTATGGATTTTTTAAAAGGGAAAAAAATCACAAACCAAACTTTCTTATTGTAGGAATAATTTAGTAAAATTTTTAATGTATTGCTGCTTTAGACCATTTTGGTAAGGTAAATGAGCATTTTGTTTGATGGAATAAATAAATATCTGAATACTATGAATATTATAGCATTTTCTTAATTGTTTTTATTTTTAAAGTAACATAAGATATATGGAAAAAACTTCTGATTTCTCATACTGGGAGACTTCTCATAGTGGGATTATCCTATCAGTGAAGTGCTTTTTAATTTTCAACTTAGGACTCATGTATTAACTTATAAATATCAACTGTAAAAACGGAGGGACTTTTTGGTGGTTGACCCTACAAGTCTGATGCTGCTGTACTTAATGGTACACACTAAGACAACAACTTATAATAATTAAAGTTATGATGTTACTTTTTTTAAAATGAAAGCAAATATTTGGAGCAAATTAAAACAATTGGAGTGATCAAGTAACAACGTGAAAGCAATGTAAACACTTGTAAAACTAACATTCAACTTACAAAAGAAAAAAGAGAGGGTGAGTTTCATAAGCCTTTCAATACCGTTTGAATTAAGAACATTTAGTTTAGGAAACAGGTGTCCTTCTAACTGCTATTATCAACTACAAAAAACTCTCTTCTGGACATGCTACAAAAAATAAGAATAAAAAATTAAAACAGTATTTTAAGTAACACTTGATATTGCAATGAGTGTTTTACTTGATTTTCTATAATATAAAATTAAATTATATTCTCAAATTCTGACTTTGAGAAACTAAATTGAACACTAGTAACTACTTTTAACATCCTTTGCAGCATATCATACATATTACATTTTCAGAATTGACTGTAATATTATGTCACCACATCAGAACATAGTATTTACTGTAATCTGTTGTTCAAATGAGAATTTGAAAAGATAGTCCTACAAATATAAGGTCCTGGATTTAAGGGGGGGGGGACGTGAGGTGAGATGCGACTCTCTGTTGGATGCAACATCACACTGTGTGTCATACATTGCTATTATGCTCTGGCCTTATGGTAAATAAGGTCACCCAGCCTTGCCTAGACTCGCTCACTGTCAAGGACCAGAGCACCCCTAAGTAAGGGGACAAGTAGTCCTGCATCTCCAAACCTAATGAAGTATCTGGCAGACCAGCAGCACTCGGTAAATGGTTTCCAAACTTGAATTTATTTGATAGTTCAATTAAAAAATATTTTTTTGATAGTGAGTGTAAATTTTGGTACTGGGTAGAGCCACTAGAAATACCTTGGCAGAGAACCAGCTGGGGAAAATTCTGTTTCTATACTATCTCATGACAAATTAAAATATGTTTGATTTATTGTCAATGTTATAACTCATGCGAGGACTAGCAAACTAATAGCAATAAGGTTAAAACCAGAAACACCATTCTTTGGCCTCTCTTTTGAGAAAAAAAAAAACTACTTTTTTCAGTATACTAGAAACATACCAAATACATTGCAAACTTTATTTTTCAGCTCTCAGCCTGACCCTGCTGGCCACAAACTGGCGGTTTCAAGCATCCTCGCCAAATTAAGGCACTCTTTATAATTGGTTCTCCTTGCTCTCATTTTGGTTTTCTTTCCTTGGTAAACACAAAGTAAAAACTATGCCAAATGGACAGAATATATGGGGGGTAAATGCCATTCCTTCCAGCATTATTTTACTGAGCAAGGCATTACTGATGGAATGAATCTTAATATCTGCAATACACCTAGGCATTATTCCTGCATATTAAAACTCAGAGTATTTTTCCAAACAACTCATTTCTGCATCCATATGATCTGAGATAGAAACCAACTTCTCTCCTTGGCCCATTAAAAATAATGGCCTTCAGGGATCATTCATCGTTTGCATAGGTACACAATCCTGCTGGTGCCAGTGCAACTCATAACTTTCATAATAGAGAAAATAAGATCTATATATGTAGGAGAGGAAAACAGCAGCACAGTGGAATTCTATTAATTAATTAATTAATTAATTTGGTCCTGGGGATTGAACCCAGGGGCATTCTACCTCTGAGCTACAACCTCCAGCCCGTTTTTATTTTTTTATTTGGAAACAGGGTCTTTATAAGTTGCTGAGAGTCTCACTAAGTTTCTGAAGTTGGCCATGAACCTGTCATCCTCCTGTCTCAGCCTCCCAAGTACTGAGATTACAGGCATGTGCCACCACATCTGGCTTAATTCTGTAATTTTTAATTCTACACTAAAAAGAAATTCTACCCTATAAATAAAGCCAGAATTAAACATTTTGTATCCCAATTGAGGAAAAATTCCACCTAGCCAAATATATATTTTGTAAAGTTCTGCATAAAATGTAAAGTATTCCATTAATATGGTGTGTGTGTGTGTGTGTGTGTGTGTGTGTGTGTGTGTGTGTGTGTGTTTATGTTAGTTACTGGGGATCCAACACAGGGCCTTATGCATGAGAGGCAAATACTCTACCCCTAAACATTCCCAGACCAATGTTTACTTCTTAATGCTACAAAGGGACAATAATTTCCCTTCAACACTTTTCCAAATTGCTATAATATTAATAGTTTGAAAATATTAGTTGACAAACTAATTACCTGGCAGTGCTAATGTATTACCAACCATAGAGAGTAGTTCAGCTGCATAGTTTACAGAGTTTGGGAGAAATGGTGACCATACATTTTTCATTCTATAGAGAAATGTAGTATTGTTTACCAAGATAAAATACATTTGATCCAAGTGTCTTTTGTTCTAGATTAGGTTCCAGGACATCTTGACTAATTTTCCCACTTTCAAAACAAAAGGAAGGGGGGGGCATGGTGGTGCACACCAGTGGTCCCAGTACTTGGAAGGCTGAGACAGGAGGATCACAGGTTTGAGGCCAGCCTTGGCAACTTAGGGAAACTCTCTGCAACACAGTGAGACCCTGTTTAAAGATAAATAAATAAAAAAAGAAAGAAAGAAAGAAAGGAGGGAAGGAAGGAAGGAAGGAAGGAAGGAAGGAAAGAAAGGTTGGGGTTGTAGCTCAGACGTAGAATGTTCTTGGTTTCAATCCTCAGTGCCACAAAAAAAAAAGAAAAAGAAAAAAGTGAGATAGTAGAGGAGAGAAAGGATACATTGTTTGTGGATCTCTGTAATCCATTCTCCACACTGCTATCAGAATGAGTTTTCTAAACAAAAACTCATCCTATTACCAACTTCTTTAATTTTTTTATGGCCCTGGGGATTGAACTCAGGGCCTTCTACCTCTGAGCTACACCCCAGTCCTATTTTTATTATTTTTATTTTTTGGAAACAGGGTCTCACTGAGTTGCTGGGGACCTTGCTAAGTTGCTGAGACTGGCCTCAAACCTGTGATCCTCCTGTCTCAGCCTTCCAAGTACTGGGATTACAGATGTGCCCCACCACACCCAGCTTACCTTCTTTAAAATTTTTAATCACTCCTTATTGCTATCATGATGTTTATAGTCTTAACAGTTTATCACAAAGGCCTGTGTGTTCTAAATCATGTTTGCAGCCAGGCATGGTGGTGCACACCTGTAATCCCAGTATTTGGGAGGCTGAGACAGGAGGACTGCACGTTGGAGGACAGCCTCAGCAAGTAGTGAGACTCTCACCAACCTAGTGAGACCCTGTTGCAAAATAAAAATAAAAATAGGGCTGGGGGTGTAGCTCAGAGGTAGAATGCCCCTGGGTTCAATCCCCAGTACCAAAAATAAATAAATAAATAAATAAATAAATAAATAAATAAGTAAATAAATAAATAAATAAATCATGTTTGCCTTTTTGGCCTCATCTCGACACCTGCTCTCCCACTAGTCAGTAGTTCATTTTATTTCTCCTTTCGAATATCACCTCAGCCTTCATCCTCCTGATTCCCATAACCCCTGGATAACCCTTATTTATCTTTGAGAAAGCACCTACTCCAGCATTCAAAAAGTACTTCTGAAACGAATGGATGAAGAAATGAATGGATGAACCCATATGCATATAGTTCTAGTACACAAAACTATGGAGCTGTAGAATTTCAAAAGAGCTTGGATATCAAGTAGTTCCAAGATATTTTTCAATGCTGGAGGTGTAGTTCAGTGGCAAAGCACTTGCCTATCATGCATGGGGGTGTTTGATTCAATCCCCAGCACTGCTAAAAAGAAAAAAAAATCTCAGATAAGGAAACCAGAATGGTCATGGAAATTCAAATAATTTCCAAAGATCACATAATTTGTGGGAGTACTGGGATCAGAATTCAAGATTCCTGATGCCCATTTCAACTCCATGGATGAAACAAGTCATTAAAAATGTGTTCAGTATTTTTCTCCAAATAAAAGTTAAGATTGCTATTTCCTTCTCATAATTTAGAAGTAGAATTTCCACATGATCCAGCAATTCCACTTCTGAGTCTACACCCAAAAGCATTGAAAGCAGAGACTTAAATGAATATTTCTGCACACCTATGTTCATGGCAGCATTATTCAAAATAGACAAAAGACTTGGAAGCAACCAAAGTATCCATTGATATATAAATGAATAAAAGAAATGTAGTAACAACATATAATGGAATATTATTCAGCCTTAAAAATGAAGAAAACTGCTTGACATGATAGTGCACGCTTGTCATCTCAGTACTTGGGAGGCTGAGACAGGAGGATTGCAGGTTCAAGGCCAGCCTCAGCAACTTAGAGAGGCCCTTCATAATTTAGTGAGACCCTGTTTCCAAATAAAAAATAAAATAGGGTTGGAGGTGTATCTCAGAGGTAGAAGACCCTGGGGCTCAATCCCAACTACCAAAAAAATTTTTTTTAATTAAAAATGAAGGAAATTTGACACATGCCACAATATGAATGAAACTTGGAGACATTATGCTAAGTGAAATACACCAATCACAGAAGGACAAATATTGCATGATTCCACTTATGTATGATACCTAGAGTGCTTAACTTTCATAGAGGTAAAAAAAAAAAAAGATGGTGTCACCAGGTGATGGGTGGGGGAGAATGGAATGGTGAGTTGTTTATTGGATACAGCATTTCAGTTTGGGAAAATGAAAAAGTTATTGAGATGGATGGTGGTTATGGAGGCATGACCATGTGAATGGTCTTAAGACCAGTGAATGGTACATTTAATCACTGTTAAAGCAGTAGGTGTTATGTTATATATATATTACCAAAATTAACCAAGAAAAGATTGCCATTTCCCTAAGGAATCACCAAAATAGTGTTGGATTGTGTGCTATCTTCCTACCATGATCCACACATGCATTTTTTTTTCTCGTAATGCTTTCATTTGATTTGTAATCCTGGTTCTTAGCCTATTAACTGGGCTTTGAGGAAAGACACTTGCTTATTTTGCTTACTGTATCAAACAAGAACAACAACCTCAATTCTACAGCATCCTCTGTAAGAGGTCTCTTTGCTGACTGCATTCTTGGCGACCTATGGAAGAGAGAAGTTAGAAGACACTGGAGAGCTATGGGGCAGAAATTGCAAAAGAATTTGAAGCCCATGTCCACACCAACTGGGTTGTCCAGTTACCATCTCCTTTCTCTCTAATTTTGGGTGGTATAAGGGGACCTTAGGAATATTAGCATGGATGTGAGAAGACACCGGGTCAGAGGAGCCAATCTTAAGTAGTTCCCTCCCTCCTTTGTTGCTCATTTTCTTGGCCTATAGATATTGGTGTGAGACAGGTAAGTTCTGATTCAGCCCAGGGGGAGCACTAGTACCAGTACCCCAGGGCACTTGAGCTATCCCTGGCTGAGGAGTTCCTGAAAGAGTCATTTGAGAAGGCTCCTACCTCTCCCACTCCCTCTGTCCCTGTGCTAGCTGGACTATCTGTCATCCAGGGGCTATAGCAGCACTGGGAAGGTGGTGGTGGGAGGTTGTGTCAAATGTTTTCAGAACATCTGTGTTGCTTTTGAATAGCCCTTCTAGAATTTTGTGATCACATGGATATTGCATGCTTCCTAAGTTTTTACCATTTCCTCTTTAAATCGATTATTAGGAAACTCAAAAGTCAAAATTTTAAGTCAAATCACCCAGCCTGGGAGGGCATACCTGTAATTCCAGTACTTGGAAAGCTGAGACAGGTTAGAGGCCACCCTCAGCAACTTAGTGAGACCCTCAGCAACTTAGTGAGACCCTGTTTCAAAATAAAAAATAAAATAGGACTGGGGCTATAGCTTCAAGAAAGAATACCCCTGGCTTCAATCCCTAGTACTAAATAAATAAATAAATAAATAAATAAATAAAGTCAACTGTAACAAAATATATATAATTCATTGCAAATACTTTAGATGTTGTCCTTGATTACACTGGGTTTTTATCTTTGTGTGTGTGTGTGTGTGTGTGTGTGTGTGTGTGTGTGTTGTACCTCCACTCCAAAACCTATAAAATACAGGCAAAATAAATATGACCAAATACATTCATTCTTGGCTCTGTATAGGCTTCTATTAATGACTATTGGTAGTACAGGCCTTCATAGAACAGAAACTTGAATGTTTTGAACAGTTTCACATTAGTGATTTTTTTTTTTTTTTTGGCACTGGGGATTGAACTCAGGGGCATTCTACCTCTGAGCTACACCCCCAGTCCTATTTTTTTATTCTTTATTTTGAAGCAGGGTCTCACTAAGTTGCAAAAGGCCTCACTAAGTAGCTGAGGCTGGCCGCGAACCCCCGATCCTTCAGTCCCAAGTACTGGGATTACAAGCGTGCGCCACCACACCCAGCTTTTTTTTTTTTTTGTACTAGGGATTGAACTCAGGGGCATTCTACCTCCAAGCTACACCCCTCAGACCTTGGTAAATGTATTTTGAAACAGGGTTTTGCTAAATTGCTGAGGAATTTGCTAAACTGCTGGCCTTCAACCTTCGATCCTCCCATCTCAACCTCCCAAATGCTGGGAGTAGAGGCATGTGCCACCACACCTGGCTTTGGGATTCCATTGAGTCCTCACAAAACCTCAAGAAGTAAGCAGGCTGATATGATGCTGTTTGCATCTTACAGAGGAGGAAGCCAGAGGGGGATGCCAGATAACCTGAACTGCCCACGGCCACCAAGAATGGGGAACAAGGAGGCCAGTACTTTGGGAGGCGGAGACCGGAGGATCCGGGTTCGCGGCCAGCCTCAGCTCTCTCGCTCTCTCTCTCTCCCTGTCTCTCTCTCTCTCTCTCTCTCTCTCTCTCTCTCTCTCTC
>PVJS01042615.1:0-17432 GCA_004027185.1 Glis glis
CAACATCATCATTACCATCTTTACCATAACCACCCTCATCATCATCACCACCACCACCATTATCACCATCACCATCACCACCATCATCAACATCATGATCACCATCATCCCACCATCACCAATATCATCTGCACCATCACCACCACCATCATCATCATCATCACTATCATCATAATCATCGCCACCATCACCATCACCAACACCATCATCATCACCACCACCATCATCATCACCATCACCACCATCTCCACCATCATCACCATCACCATCATCACCATCATCACCACTGCCACCACCATCATCACCATCATCACCATCACCATTATCTGCATCACCAACATCATCACCGTCATGACCACCATCCTTATCATTGTCTTTGTTACCATCATCACCCTGGTCTACGCACCACTTCCTTTCTTGAGGTCTATTCCAGTTTAAACAAAAAAGCAAGCAAACAAATACACACTAGTGTCAAGGTTTATTTTTTTTTTGAACTAGGGTTTGAACCCAGGGGTTCTGCCCCTGAGCTACACTCCCAGCCCTTTTCATTTTGAAATAGGTTCTCGCTAAGTTGCGGAGGGTCTCTCTAAGTAGCTGAGGCTGGCCGTGAACCTGTGATCCTCCTGTCTCAGCCTCCCAAGTACCGAGATTACAAATGTGCACCACCATGCCCGGCTCTTCAAGTTTTGCCATCTTCTGGGGACAATCAAATTATCTAGTGTTTCCTTAAAATATATTTATTGGTAGAACCAGGAAAGCTAAATGATAAGGCTGTTTTATTGTCAGAGGGCCTTCCGGTTCTGTTCAAGTGCAACTGAGGCCCAGAGACACCTGCGTTGTCCATGGCCACGTCTACATTTAGAGTCTGGGACACGAGTTTTGCTCCAGGAAGGAAGAAAATTGGCAACGTGTCTCTCGGTTAGTCTTCCCCTTGTTCATAGAAGAAAGAAATTGGAAAATAAGATTTGGAATCCATGCATCTAAGTTTAAAAAGCCGGCTATTTTCTCTCCTATTATATGGTCTTTGTTTGTAAGTGACTCAACTGTCTGACCTCAGTTTCCTTACCTATAAACTGGGGAATCATAGTTCCTACCTTACTGTGTGACAATAGAGTTAAATAAGATAATACATTCACATAATATTTTGCATATAATAAATACTTGCTACATCATGATTATAAGACTACTGATATTAAGTAATGTAGTTTTACACATACATTACCTAGAATATATTACTATATCTGGTATTAAATTAAAAAATTAAATACTTTTTATTAGCTTTTATTCCCTGCATATCATATCTCTTCACTATACTGTTCTAGGCATAAAGTCGGATCCCGAGGCGCCTTTTGAACCCAGCCTGTAAATTTTTCATGTGGCAAAGGGTACGGCTGGACTCACGCAGCCCCGCATGTCAAGCAGTCCCGAGACTTGGGTCTGTGTGCAGCGGAGAAATTGACTTTTCTCTCCCCCTAGTCAAATTATTAATTAGTTGCCTTATTGACTAATTTCTAAGCACTCAGTCAAATTGAGAAACCAATCCAATTTGGACAGGAGAACAGCGAAAAGCTTTCGTCTGTCCATTTTTCAATTGGGTGCATTTCATTGTCTGGAAAAAGAGACTTGAAATAAAACCTTAAAGCCTCACTCAAGCCAGGAAAGTCCAGGGGTAGTAATCACGAAGCGACCTTGTCTTATCTCCATGTCTTCGTCTATCTTATTTCCTACAAGAGAGGGGGGAAACCCCTGCCCAGCTCAAAGATGGGAAGAAAGTGTAATCTTTCACACTAAATATTCTATACTGAATTCTGTGTCATTTTACTTATTAGGAATAATCATTAGGCATCTTTATGTAGCTCTCGTATATTCAACAAGATGAAGCTGGCTGTCGTAATTTTTTTTTTAATCTCTGACTTTATAGAACGACTTGCTTTTAAGGATGCCTCAACCTTTTGTGGACAACTTTTCTGACACCTTCCGGGATGGAAGGCAACGAACGTTCCTGCGATTTTCAAGGTAGGGCTAAGGAGGTGCAGAAGGTTGGAGCTGTTTTCTGGGGAGTGATCAACAGCACTCCATCCTTCTGCATTGCAAGGGAAGAGATCTCGAGTCAGCCCCTTGCGAGGGAAACAAAGAGAAAACCTCAGCAGGTTTGTGGACCTGGCTGCGGGGCGGGCGCTCTCTCTTTCCTTCTTGGGAAACACTGAAGGGTCACTTGAGCTCTCTGGGCAAGAGCAAGAAACAGTCCCCTCTGTCGGGTCCCCGGGGTCCCCCCTGAGGCAGAGAGCCAAGGAGGGTGGCCGGAATCTGGGCTCCCTCTCTGAAAATCCTCTTAGGGGAAAACCAAAACAAACACAGCATAGAAAGTTGGCTTTTCATTTGGGGGGTGGGATTGCCTGGCACCGCCCCTCCACCCCAAACAGGCTTTCATTTGGTTTTATTGGCCAGTGAAAAGAATCATTTAATAGTCAAGTGACAAAGCAATTCAGGTAAATGAGTTTCAGTTCTTACCAGTCTGTCTCTCTTCTTTGGAATTTGAGCTTTAGAAAATAAAGCTTCCTTCCCCACTTATTCCCCCCACCCCTTGTCCCTAAGCCTTTTTAAAAGGACTTTTCTTCCCCTACCTAAATCTCTTCAAGAAAGAGTTTCCTTTCTTTCATACAGAGGGGGCCCGGGAATTAAATTCGCCAAAATATCTTAGCGTCAGGGCATGCGGAAAATTCAATGAAATCCAAATTAGGTTCATTAAAAAAAAGGTTTTTTTTTTGGCCTGGACCCTTAAAATATGCAGAAATACACACACACACACACACACACACACACACACACACGCCTCCAAAGCCCATTTTAATAACTAACTATTCACCTGCTGAAAGCATTCACTAACAGCGTCTGCTTTCAACCCCACCCCGCCTGTCCCAAATGCTTGAGACACAGTTAAAATTTAAGCTTTTAGTCTCTGAAAGTACCAGGCATCACGGGCCCAGAGCACTGTCCATATAACCTTCAAGCCTGGTTTTCTGTGACTTCATTGCAATGAACAATCCAGCAATAAATGAATGATCTTGATTCCACAAATGAGGTGGAACTGGAGGGTTTAAATAGTTAGTCAAGGCTCCATGTGTTGGGTCGAATCATTTGATTCGGTAACTGAAACTCTCACGAAGGTGCGAACCCCTGGTGGGGTTCATGCATTTCTAGGTACAGCCTCAAAATATTCCATTGGTGTGTCCGGGCCCTCCTCAACCTTAATTCTCTACCTTTTTATTCGATCTATGTTTTCTTTTTCTCTTGCTCCATCTCTCTCTCTCTCTCTCTCTCTCTCTCTCTCTCTCTCTCTCTCTCTTCTTTTTTCTCTCTATATCTGTGGTGTCTCTCTCTGTCCCTGGTGTGTCTCAGCTGAAAACTTATATTTTTATGGTTCCTCTCTGTTCTTGTTAAATGCTTTTCTCGCTGAAAGAGGAGCTCATTTTCTCTGGAGCTGATCTATTATTGGGGATAAAATGCAATATATATATGTATATATATATATTTCAGGTGGCATAAAATAAGAACCGGCACAGATATAAAATACAAACGGGGAAAGAAAAGAACAGGAAAACCTGCAAACGGTATGAGGCCAGCTAATGTTTAAATAACACTTTGGTGTTTAGACACGAGAGGCTGGAAGTCAGGAAATTTGAGGTTCCCCCAGACGTTCTGGGCTCCTAAGTCTGTTGTGGTGAAAGGGGTACAATGGTGTGAATTTTTAACCTACCATCAACTGGACCTTGAATTTCCTGGGTTTTTGTTGGATCGTATCACAGTGAAACATTATATTCTTTTCCCCCAAATATATACCTAATTTCCTTTACCAAGAGCAAAAAATACTTTTTCCCACCAAGTTACAAGAAAACACACGTTATCTTTCCCAATAGGGTAACATCTATTATTGGTTTTTTGGACAGCTAAAAAAAAAATGCCCAAACAATGTTCTAAACATGTTTTATTGTGTTTTCTCAGATGGGAAAAAAACCAATTTTGATTTATTATTTCACGTAGATATTATGTAGATGCTCGTGTTTGACATTTCCTGAGAAATATTTCCGTCTCTGAGGTCTTTTAAAAGAGCATTTAAAAAAAGACTTTAGTTTTTTTTTTCTGCGTGTGTGCATAGTGGCAGATGAGAGGGACCTTCAAGGTTCTTTATGTTTAAGATGTTATTAACTTAAAAGAATTTACTGGGAAACTATGAACTTTATAAAAGACAGACATTTCTAGAGAGGCAATTGCTTTCAATGGTCTCTTTTTTTTAAAAGCCATTTTTCTATTCTTTCTTCCTATAATTACCGAATGTTTTAAATATGAGTAATTATACCTTGACATATCTCCTGATTTAAAATGGACCTTTGAGAATGACAGTAAAGTGATTTCTGCATTTCGTAGTTCAATAAAATCAAAAGCAGTTAAAAAAATAAGTATACAACTGGGTTTGTTATTCTTTCAAAATCAGTCATAAATATAGACCTTCTTTGACGGGGGGAGGCAGGGTGGGTGAAATTTCAGATTGGAACGAAGTTATAAACCCACATCAGGAAAATCAGGCCTTTAATGAGAGAAATGAAAAGGGGCTTAATCACCAAAACCCCTCCAAAAATGACACTTCAAATTACATCAGAAACGAGAGCCTTTCATCTGAAAAATAAAATACCTAATGATTTCAATGAGTCTGTACCTCCCCAAATTTGAGATCTGCGTAATGCACTCAGTGCCCGGATTTCTTTTGTATCTCTAAAAATATTTAGCCAAATGATTGCTTCTCCTGTTTTCTCCCTTCTTCCTTCCAACACAACTGCAATTTGCTTTTTCTAGAAAAGTCTGGGGGGGGGGGCGGCGCAGTTATAGAAAATAACGATTGGCATTTCTAAGTGATCCGAGGTTATTATTGTTGGCAGTGTCAGGTCTGCCCCAGAGGCTGGAGGGTTAAGATCATTTTTCTCAGCTGAGTTTTAATGATCGAATACATTTTGTCTAAGGGTGTGTGTGGAGGGAAGGGGGGGATAAAAGTTTTTAAAAAGGTTTCAATATATAGAGCGTCCCTAAGAAACTAGTTAACATTCTTACTATCAGGAAAGCCGAAACCATTCATAAATAAACAATTTTAAACCACCTTTCCCCACAAGCACACACTCTTTCTTTCAGCTTCTTCTAGCAATTTGGAGGACAGGCGATTAAAGTCTTTTAGAAATTTCCAAGGTCAGACCTCAACTAAAATAGGATTAAGGGGGTAAGGGGTAGGCAGGGAAAGAAAAAAAAAGGAAGAGAAAGATTTTATTCCTTATTTCCCCCTTTCTAACTATCTGAAATAAATCGGAAGTTATTTCCTGAAATCCTCCTTTCTCCTGCCCGGTGCAAGCCCTTCAAAAGGTTCTGAGATTGTTTAAAAAAAAATTTTTTTCTCCCCTCCTCCCCCATTGTAAGAAAAACAAGAGGAACCTGGGGAAGGGAAGGGAAGGAAGTTAGAGGTCGACTTTGGGGTCCCTGGCCGCGGTACTCCAGGGGGCACTGTGACACAGGAACTCCAGCCAGACAGCAGCTGCTAGACTGATCACTACTGAAAGGAGAGATTCTCTAAGTTTGCGACCATTTTCTCTTCAGATGTCACTATTCCAACAAAGGAAATGAAGAAAAAAAAAAAAAAAAGAAAGGGAAACCAATTATTTTTCCCTTTTCTTTCTGTGTTCCATATGTAATGTTTAATTTCTGCACCAGGGATTTAGGGAGATAAAATAGCTCTCTGCCCGCATCTTTGTAAATATGACTCTCTCCTTTTACATTTCCTTCCTTCTTCCCTCTTTACCCTCCCTCCCTCTTTCTCACCCCTGCACCATAAAGGTTTTCTTCTTTCTTCTTCATTTCCCTTCCTCTGTCTCTCCTCCCTTCCCTCCTTTCCCTGCCCTCTTTCCTTCTCTCTCTTTTTTTTAATGTCTCCCTAGAAATAAACAACAGAAACCGCCGCATCTTTCCATCTACCTTGGCTGCGTTTTTTTCCCTTGCTCTTAATTCGATCCATTCTTTTAATAAGTCTTCCTGGATGTAGCTTGTCCTTTCGTTCATCAGATTTGAGGAAGGAGCGCTGCCTCGCAGTGCATTTTGATAGATCTTAACAGTAATTACGTGGGAACTTCAAAGCAAAACTATTTGTGTGCCTGCTCTCTCTTTCTCTCTTTCTGCACGTGCGCGCACACACACACACACACACACACACACACACACACACACTCCTAACCCTCCTAAATCCAAACCAAAAAAAAAAAATTCCTTTTCAAACAAGGCAGAAAATTGTGTTGAAATTAGCAGCTGGCATAACGAGTATACGATGATTGCAAAAACCTCCCCAAATTTCTGGGGTAAGTAATGAAAGAGCGCAGGAAGGAAGTAGAAGTTCTTATTTGACTAGTTTCCATTAATAATGTTTGGGATCATGCCCCCACATTTCAACGTTTTAGACGAGGGACCAGGCACGACTTGCAGTGATAAGAAGAGAGGCTGGGAGATACGTTCAGTCAGGATCTACTGGATCTGGCGCTGACTTCTACCCTTGTTCTTAACTTGGAGGATTTGGTTCTAGCAAGTTCGTGCCTTTGGAAAGGCTATTTTATGGCTAAGTGCAAATGTTTTAAATAAGAGTTGCACATATTAAACATTTTAAAAAAAACACACACCCAATTCTGGTTTTGTGTCTGCCTTTTATCAGAGCCGGGCCTCCAGGTTTCAAGGAAAAAACATTCATTCAATAAAATCATGAACAGCAAAGCCGGGTGTTTCATTGACAAAATGTTTTCCAGGGATCTCGACTTTGTTATAAATGAGGTTTTATCTCAGGAACTAAAAATACTGGGAAGGAAGGAAATCAATGAAGGGGCTGAAAATACTAGGAAATATTAACCAAATCCTCCCCTTTGCAGAAAGACCAGGAGCTTGAGGTGCTCCTGAAAGCCGAGGCAAAGAACAAACAAGAGGAACTATTAGAATTCCGAAGGCTCCTTCACTGGAGAGAACTTATGCACATCATCCCCGGAGCAAGCCCCTCTCTGCTGGCACTTGGGAGCCTAGCACATAAAAACAAGCGTGTGTACCTGTGCCATCCGTTCTGTTTCCGTATGTGCGTCTAAATTGATGTCGATGATCATGGAGGGCAACTCCCCTATGGAAAGAACACTTCGGTTTTTGTACGTTATGTTCGTACTTCCCGAAGAATACTGCAAATAAAGACATGTCCTCTATTCTTTTAGAGGAAGACACCCCCTCTCTCCTCTCTCAGTTTTGGTAATTCACTGTCTAATGAGAAATCTGAAAGATTAGAAGCAAACTCAACTCCAACCAAGGATATCCGGGCACGGGATTTTCTGTTTTCTCTCTTAGAAGAGGCAAAATTACTTAGAAAGAGGAACATGTGGTACTTTTTCCTGGGTTTTAAAGGACTCTCCACACATGGAGCAGCTTGGAAAAAAAATAAATGAGCTCGTCTGATTAAGTAGAAATGCTTATTTTCATGGGAAACACATATTAACTTGTTCTCAAAATATACCTGCGGGAGTTGAGTCCTAACGCCTCTGGAAACGGGCTCGTTCATTTTCCTGTTTTTCTTCTTTTTATTTCTTCTTTTGTCTTTGTTGTGTTACGGTCTCATAAACTTGCTGAGGATCATAAATCCCTTTGTAAACTGTGATAGGCCGATCTAAGGGGTCCGGAGTAAGACCATGTACAAATCAAAGTTCCGAAGAGCGTATTATTAATATCGATTGATATAACACCACAACTATAATAATAGTAACAAGAACAAGAACAAGCATAAATAAAAATAATTATAAGCACAGTCCATCTGCAGTCTCTCCCAGATTTCGGATCTTGCCTTTAAATATCTTTTAAAAAAAGAAAGTGAAACAGGCCTTACTTTTGAATGCGTATTCCCAATAATAGAATAATAGAATAATAGAATAGTGGAATACTAATACAGTAAATATTGCGGGTTCCCATGCCTGAAGCTATACCCATCAAATCTTTTCGGCAGCTTTGAAACATTCAGCAGCCAGGGCTGAGAAACAGGAAGCTGTTTTACAAAATAGCCAGCAGGTGGCGCTCTTGCCACTGATTATCTCTCTTGGATTTGCTTTTTAGTTGTTCTTGGTCTTTGAGATGAGGGTGTGGACAGGCACTCGGGGGCTGATTTCGGGGGGGAGTCAAGGATACCACGAAGGGGCGCAGAGAAGGAAGAAAGTCAGGGACCTGTATTTGGTGGTAGGTGGGCTGGCCAGCCTTGGAGAACCTTCTTTGAATTAGAAAGGAGCCATTGATCTTGGCGTGGGTGTATTTTGGCTTGCCACCACTGAGCAGAAAATGAGGTTATGAATTCCTAGGATTTTCCAACTCCTTTCAGGCATTCAAGGGAAATTAGAAAAAAAAAGTATTCTTTGGTTACTGGTCTAATTACAACACCTTCCCATGTCTGGTGGTAATGAGAGACATTTTGGGCTCTTGTGAAACCCGTGACCCCACATTTCTGCTGAATAGAAATCCTCACCATGTTAACGGCCGGGGTGGAGGAGGAGAGGGGAGATGGCTGCGCGTGCGTGGGTGTCTGTGCATTTGCGGGTGTGTGCGTGACATTGTTAGAAGAGGGGAGGGCAAGGGCCAGATAAATATGATGTTGGAATGAGGAGGATACTAGAGGAAGATGAACAGGAGCCATGTCAGGAGGAACGAGTCACGTGATCCGAATCAAAACCGGGGGCCCACGAGCCCACCAAGAATTCTCTCTCGACCGCTTCTCCGTGTGAGGCGAGGCAGGGAATTATAATTTTCAATGCCAAACTCCTCTAACTTCTGGGACCACGGCTGGTTATAGAATCCTTGCAACAGAGCCTCTGAAATTGGAAGAGTCCTCCGAAGCCAGGGAGGGGGACTTGGCCACCACAACTGTGGAGGAAGGGGGAAGAAAAGGAAGTTTTCATTTTCCTGGAGTCTTCAAGGTCTTCATAACAAGCTTCCAGCGCAGTGAAAACCTCAGTGGACTGGAAGCCCGCCAGTCAGCGCCCAAGAGCCAAAACCAGGAAATAAGTGGCTATCAGGAATGTATTAACAACAGAAATAACAAAACTTCTTCATGATACATCCTGCAGTCAACATAAACCTGCTCTTTGTCTCTGTGGCATTTTTTTTTTTTTGGTGTGGCTCTAATTATATGCGTGGCAGAAAATTCTACTTTTGTTTACTCAACGTATTGTTTTATTTTTTATTATTTTTTCATGGTACTAGGGATTGAACTGGGGGACATTCTAATGCTGAGCTATCCTCCCAGCCCCTTAAAAATAATTTTTTTTTGTTTTGAAATTGGGTCTTGCTAAGTTGCGGAAGCTGATCTTGGACCCACGACCCTCCTGTCTCAGTCTCCCAACTGCTGGGATTACAGGTGTGCACCGCCATGCCCGGCTCACCATATGGTTTTAGAGTTTTAGAGCTCACACTCTGAGTGAGTCTGATCAAGCCCTTATTTGAGAAATAGATTTACTTCCACACAGAGATAGTAATTGCCATGCCAGGCCTAGGGCCTAACATATATCATCGCACTTATCTTCATGAACATCCGTGGGCAAGGTTGATTGTAATCCTAATTTATAGCCAAGGGAACCAAGTCTCAGAGAGGGTAGGTCATTTGCCCAAGGTCACAGAGACTGAAAGATGCAAAGCCAGGGTGCAGAGGTCTGGGAGAGTGAGCTTCAAATTGGGGAACTTAAGCATGGTTTTCAAACTGTGTGCATGTGGTGTGGTGTGGTGTGTGTGTGTGTGTGTGTGTGTGTAACTGGGGATTGCATACAGGGGCATTCTACCTTTGAGCTACAGCCCCAGCCCTATTTTTGTTGTTGCTGTTTTGAAACAGGGTCTCACTAGGTTGCTGAGAGTCTTACTAACTTGCTGAGGCTGTCCTCGAACCTGCGATCCTCTCATCTCAGCCTCCCAAGTACCGGGATTACAGGTGTGCACCACCACTCCTAGCTACCTCAAGCTTACATTCTGAGGCAATAAAGAGTTCTCTGTTTGTGAGGAACATTCCCGGAGCCAAAAGTCCTCTTGCATTTTTCTTAGAGCAAGGCCCCTGGGGGAGACAGAGGTCGGAGATCCTGAGCAACGAGCTGTAAACTGACCGTCCTACGGAGATGTTATTAGGTGGGGCTCAGAGAGGCCGGCTGCTCCTGTTTACCGTGAGCTTTGCCCTCCTGAGCTCAGGGAGCCGCGGAGCTCCGAAGCCTGTTCACCTGGGGAAGCGCCAGGTGGGTCGGAGCCAGCCGAGGGTAAAACAGAGTTCTCTCCCCAAGTTCTTGATTTGGAGCGAAAAGCCCTTTGCCAATTTTCAGGCTCTCTGCCCTTTCTTTACCACTGTCTCTTATTACTATTACCCCGCCCTGGCTCTTTGGCAATTGCTGGACAGGAATATAACTGGAGCCCGGAGCCAAGGCAGCGAGCCCTCCTGTCCAAGAATCTCCCCGCCCCTGTGCTGTCCCTGTGACTTTGGTGGCTCGTCCAGGCGGCCTGCCTTGGGAGCCAAAGGTGCTGCTGCAGGATCTGGGGCAGAGGGAGCTTGCTTGGAGCACTGGGGACAGACCTGTTGGGCTGGCATGACTTTGTAGGTACGAGCCAAGCCAGGCGTGGTGGCACACACTTGTCATCCCAGTACTTGGGAGGCTGAGACAGGAGGATCGCAGGTTCGAGGACAACCTCAGCAAGTAGTGAGACTCTCGTCAACCTAGTAAGACCCTGTTTCTAAATAAAAATAAAATAGGGCTGGGGTTGTAGCTTGGAGGTAGAATGCCCCTGGGTTCAATTCCCAGTACCAAAAACAACAACAACAATAACAACAAAAAGACTCTGTAGGTACAAGCCAATTTGCTTGTTGGGACAACTGGGGACACCGTCTTCTGTGCTCCCCAGGGATGGGAGGGAGGGGTGCACCATGCCAGCCTTCATTGTTAAATATCAGCTCTCATCCACCGACCGCAGCAAGGTGGAGACTCGGCCTCCTGCAGCCGGACACTGCGTTCCCCGCCCACCTGCCCAGCAGCAGCGGTTGAGTGAGGGCCAGGCAGCCGCCAGAGGCGCAGGTTCAGGTGTGGCAGCTCAGGTGCGAGGAAGCAAGACAGGGCATTTATTTATTTACTTATATTTTGGTCCTGGGGATTGATGGTTTTTTTTTTTTTCTATTTTTGTTTTGAAACAGAGTCTCACTAGGTTGCTGAGAGTCTCACTATGTTTCCCAGACTGTCCTTGAACCTGTCTTAGCCTCCCAAGTACTGGGATTACAGACATGCAGCATCTCGCCTGGCCAGGAAAGGGCATTTATAATTGTGCCATTGGCACCAGGGTGGGGGGGGGTGAGAACCTGCAACTGCACTGAGAGACATTGCATTCAATCCTTCCAGTGGAAGGGCGAGGGAAGGAGCTGGGGAGGCTTCCTGGAGGAGGTGACATTTTAGCCAGGGGAAGAAAATGGACACAAGGAGATGTTTCAGGCAGAGAGATGGATGCATCACAAGGCCTGATGGTAAAGGGGTGGGGTGGGGGTTGAGATGCTGTAAACAACAAGAAGTTCTCTAGCTAGAGCCCAGGAGGACTGGAAATCGTCAGAGGAGTGGGCAGGGGCTCCGAGCGCCGTGCCACGGCATCTGTTCATGATCCAGTTGCTAATGGGGAGCTAGCAAAGGACTCATGGGAAGGGTCAACCCTACCGACTCCAGCTACGGCTCAGGGGATTTGGAGAATCGTGTTTTCTTTTTTGTGTGTGGTATCGGGGATTGAACCCCCAGGGGCATTCTACCTCTGAGCTACACCCCCAGCCCTATTTCATTTTTATTTTGAAACAGGGTCTCACTAGGCGGCCGAGAGTCTCGATACTTGCTGAGGCTGTCCTCCAACCTGCGATCCTCCTGTCTCAGCCTCCCAAGTACTGGGATCACAAGTGTGCGGCACCACGCCGGGCTGAGAATCGTGTTTTCGTAGAATCGTATGGACACCATCTCCATCCACAGCTCCAACCATGCCAGGCTCTGGGTCGCAGCCTCTCCCGAGAGGAGAGAAGCAGAAGGCTCAAGTCAGAGCGGAGTCGTAACCATCAAACCAAAGCCAGCACAGAATGCCCGGCCCAGTAGCCGCCCAAGCCAGGAAGAAATAAAACACACCCAATGAAACTGTATCTGAGACATTGTTCTTGGTTCTATTTTTGGGAGGGGAAGCGGAATGAGGATGAGAAATGGTTCCTGGCGGCGCACAGCGAGCCGTCTCCACTGGCAAAGGAAACATTTGAAGAGAGGGATGATTTCTTCCTCCTCCTACAGAGGTCGGTGCACCGCAAGCATCTTTTCCACCGCGGGCGAGCAGCGCGCATGTGGCGGCCGGTCTCTGGCGCGCCGGGCCGTCCTTCCCCAGTGGAAATAACTGTGGGGGGGTGAAGTCTGGGAGCCCCGGCTTTGATGTCTGGGGGAGGGGGAGCCCTTTCAACCAATGTCCACACAGCGATTGAGAAAGACACATCCGTTTTGGAAAATGCCTGCTAATGAGATGAGTGTTTTCGACTGAGAAGCGTGTCGGCGCTGTTAGGGTACATCCCCGAAGAAGCTAGAAGCAAGGCTTGAGATGTGGACCCCAAACGGGCGTTTCGACGAGCTTTTCAGATCGCCGGCCTCCTCCACCCTCAGCTAGTCACACCTCATGCATTCAGCAAATGTTTGAGGGGTCCCTCCACACCAGGCTCTGTGTGGGTGCTGGGGGTTAGCACGTGGCAGACAACCTCCCTGCCTTCATGGAAGCTTATATTCTAGTGGATCTTAGGTAGACTTCTTTATTTTTTATTATTATTATTATTATTATTATTATTATTTGTGTGGTACTGGGAATTGAACCCAGGGGCATTCTACCTCTGAGCTATACCCCTAGCTGCTGCTGCTGCTACTACTACTACTACTACTACTACTACTATTACTATTAATATTATTATTATTTTGTTTTAAAACAGGGTCTTGCTAGGTGGCTGAGAGTCTCTCTAAGTTGCTGAGGCTGTCCTCGAACCTGCGATCCTCCTTTCTCAGCCTCCCAAATACTGGGACCACAGGTGTGTGCCACCACACCCACTTTTTTTTTTTGCGGTACTGGGGATGGAACCCAGGGGCATTTTAACTCCAAGCTACACCCGCAGCCCTATTTTTTATTCTTTATTTTGAAACAGGGTCTGGCTAAGTTGCAGAGGCCTCACTAAGCAGCTGAGGCTGGCCGTGAACCTGGATCCTCCGGTTTCAGCCTCCCAAGTACTGGGTTTACAAGTGTGCGCCACCACGCCTGGTCACCATGCTCACTTTATGCAGAGTTCTTTCATGTCAAGCAACGGTACCACCAAACGTGAACAGAGGGAAAATAAACACGGCCTTTAAAGACTGACATACTTGGGTCCCAGTCTAGTCTCCCCTGTTTATTATCTGTGAGACCTTCGACGATTGCTGAGCCTCTTCCAGCCTCTGTCCCCCTATCTGTAAAATGCTCGTAGTAACAGTACGGATCTTTTAGGATGAGGGCATTAAGTGAGAGAGTACCTGGAAAGTACTCAGGCTAGCGCTTGGTCCACGCCATGACCTTGACACATGGAACTTATGTTTGTAATCAAGGACAAAGGCATCAAAAACTGTTTAGAAGGTAATTTCACATTCACTGTGAAAAATCCAGCAAAAATAGAAGACTCTGAAATAAACAATGAGACTCGCTTAACCTACCTGGCCAATTTCACATGTGTATTTGTGTGTGTGTGTGTGTGTGTGTGTGTGTGGTACTAAGGGTTGAACCCAGGGGCATTCTACCTTCAAGCTACACCCCCAGCCCTTTTTTATTTTTGAAACAGGGTCTCGCTAGGCTGCTGAGAGTCTTGCTAAATTGCTGAGGCCGTCCTCAAATCTGTGATCCTCCTGTCTCAGCCTCCCAAGTACTGGGATTGCAGGTGTGCACCACCATGCGCAATCCACCTGTGTGTTAGTAAAGGCTGCCAGTGACTGCCTGCTCTGGGGAGCTTTTGCATAAGAAAGGGTTCTGTTGTTTTACTACCCTGGAACATCCAGGGTAGGGCTGGGTTCAGGACCTCAACACAGGCCACCGATCTCTGCTTCTCTTCTTCCCTTGGCTCCGCCTACTTTACACTGGGTCATTCTCAGACCAGTCTCTGGGTAGACAGCCGCAGCACCTCCAGGCTTACCTCTGTCCAGAGGAAGGAGAGCTCTCTGTTCATTGTTCCAGGCAAAGCTCAGGCTTGACTCTGATTGGCTGGCCTGGGTCACGTGCCTAACCTGACCAGATTGGGGGATACTGCGCTCCTATTGGCTGGCCTGGTGTGTCCATCACTGGAGCCGAGGGGAGGTGGTGCCAGCTCCATCCAATCACCTGTTCTGAGAGTCGGAGGGGAGGAGCTAGGTCTGGCTGCCTGAATATGGAGTCTTAGGTGGTCAAGACCAGTAGATGCTGTTGGGGCACCAGCCCGACATTATTACCTTTGCTAAGCTTTAGAGTGCATACTTCCAGAATTTTCTTGTATGTGTATATCTCTCTATGTTACTGTCTACTCTGTGTATGTATATCCATATATAACTATTTGTATATATGGACATATATATTTTCCCCAAAATGGGAAACTTACTTTATTCACTTAACAAATATATGAATATGTCATGCTACCTCAATACATAGGGACAAATTGCGTGCGTGTGCACGCGTGTGTGTGTGTGTGTGTGTGTGTGTGTGTTTCTTGTGGTACTGGGGATTGAACCCAGGGGCATTCTACCTCCCAAATCCCCCTCCACCCTTTTTAAATTTTTTGTTTTGAAGCAGGGTCTCGCTAGGTTGCTGCAAGTCTCACTAAGTTGCTGAGGCTGGCCTTGAACCTGCGATCCTCCTGTCTCAGCCTCCCAAGTACTGGGTTTACAGATGTGCACCACCATGCCTGGCAATTGTGTTGTTTTATTTATTTTTTTATTTTCATTTTTTATGCTTTTGTTGGTGCATTGTAATTACACATCCCAGTGAGGCTCAAAGTGATTCATTCACGCACGCACACATCGGTTGGTGGATTTCTCTCTGCATCTCATGCTTCCCCCCCATACACCTTAGTGAGATTGGTAGCTATGCCTTTAAAACTTAAACGGTCCTAGAGCTTGTTTAACACTGTTTTACAGATGAGGAGACCGAGGTTCAAGTCCACAGGGTCTCACTCAAGGTCACATGGTACCGGCTCCTCTAACCCTTGAACCACACGGCCCCTGTGCTCTGGAAGTGCATCTCCAGTGGCCTCAGCGAGCACTGGTGGCCGGAGTCCACGAGGGGGCCTGTGGGGTTGCTGAGAGTCCAGGTGAGGATAGGAGGGTTCTCCTTGGACGGGGGGTATCTGCGTTGTTTACTTCTGCGTCCTGCCCTGGCGGACTTGTGTTGTATAATAAGAGCTGGATGTGCCTTGTATTCTGAGGATGGTAATATTCAACACATGACTCTTTGATGCACACAAAACTAAATGACAGTTCCCGGTGAGCTCCACTTGAAGAAAAAAAATCTCAGCCCTGCACGGTGGTGGCGCACGACTGTAATCCCAGTACTTGGGAGGCTAGACTGGGGGGTTGCAGGTTCGAGGCCAGCCTCAGCAATTTAGCAAGGCCCTCCACAACTTAGTGAGACCTTGTTTCAAAATAAAAAATAAAATAGGGCTGGAGGTGTGGTTCAAAGGTAGAACGCCCCTGAGTTCAATCCCCAGTACCACAAAAATCCCAAACCAAACCAACCAACAAAGAAACAAAAACAAGAAAGAAATCTATCACCTATCACGTATCTATCATCATCATTTTCAATGTATATCTCTAAACTGATTTAACAGTAAGTGGGGATGAGAACCCAAGCACACAGGAATCTATAAATAGTCAAAGGTTTCCTTGACTAGAAGTGACTGCCCTGAATTTTATTCATGGAAGAGGGGCTCATTAGATCTGTGTTGTCCAATACGATTAGCCCTATGTGGTTGTTCAAATTTAGATTAAAGGGTATATTGGGAGGTTGAGACAGAAGGATCGCAGGTTTGAGGCCAGCCTCAGAAACTTAGTGAGACCCTCAGCAAAGTAGCAAGACTCTATTTCAAAATTAATAATAATAATAATAATAATAATAAATGGCTGAGGGTGTAGCTTGGAGTTAGAATGCCCCTGGATTCAATCCCCACTACTACTACTACTACTACTACTATGACGATGAATAGTAATAATAATAAGGAATGTTAATATTCCGTTTCTCATTTCGGCTAGCCCCAGCGCAAGTCAGCTGCAGGGAGATGGGGACGGAAGCTCGTGGGCAGCGCTGCCTCAGCCTCATCTCCCAGCGCCGTTCTGCCCACTCCTCAGCTGGCAAGCGCTTCTGGGTAACATGCGACTCCTGGGGTCCCCGCCATACAAACCCGGGCGGAAGCTCTTGGGGGGCACCGGGGATTTTTGTTTTTAAAAAGGACTCCCCACAGTGTTTTGGATGCACATTTAAGCTGGAGAAGCACACAAAAAGAGAAGGATAAAGAGAGCGGGGCGCCAAGAGGAAGCCGGGAATGGTTTGGTGGCAGTTTTGGCCCAGGGAAGAACAGCCATGGTCGCACACAGGAGCCCCATCACCCACAGGTGCCCCCTGCAGTGGCCGTCACCTGTGGGCAGAAAGATGGAGGGTGAATACCTAGAGTGTGATATTTTGAGAAAGAGAGAGAGAGAGAGAGAGTGTGTGTATTCACATGACTTTTATTTATATTATTAGGAGCCAGGTGTGGTGGCACACGCCTGGAATCCCAGTACTTTGGGCGGCTGAGACAGGAGGATCACAGGTTTGAGGACAACCCTAGCAACTTAGTGAGACCTTCAGCAACTCAGTAAGACCCTGTCTCAAAATAAAAAGGGCAGGGGTGGTGGTGCATGCCTGTAATCCCAGTACTTGGGAGGCTGAGGCAGGAGGATCGCAGGTTTGAGGACAGCCTCAGCAACTTAGCAAGGCCCTCAGCAACTTAGTGAGACCCTGTCTGATGGTTTATGTCCATATGTGAAATTATCAATGCCAATCTCAATATCATGTGTGGGGAAGAGGAGGGAGTGGGGAGGGAGCTGGGGGAAGCTCACCAAGTGCTGTGTGCATGCGTGTCCCTGTCACTGAACTACATTATGACGTAAGACTACAGTGCACCAAGAAAGTATATTAAAAAAAATTTTTTTTTTTTGCGGTACCGGGGATTGAACGCAGGGGCGTTCTACCTCCGCGCTACACCCCCAGCCCTATTTTTTTTTATACTTTATTTTGAAACCGGGTCTCACGAAGTTGCGGAGGGCCTCACTAAGGAGAGAGAGAGAGAGAGAGAG
>PVJS01042616.1:0-17432 GCA_004027185.1 Glis glis
AAAAAAAAAAAAAGAATACTGGAGCCAGGCATGGTGGTGCACACCTGTAATCCCAGTACTTGGGAGGCAGAGACAGGAGGATCACAGGTTCAAATACTTAGTGAGACCGTGTTTCAAAATAACAAACAAAATACGGCTGGGGGTGTAGCTCAGAGGTAGAATGCTCCTGGGTTCCATCCCTAGCACGCGCACACACACACACACACACACACACACACACACAAATGCTGGCTGCAGGGAACTGGGGAGGGAGGGAATCTGGCAAGTGTGCCCTGGTGCCTGGTGCTGAGAGCACTGTGCTCTGGTGTCGCATGTGGTGGACATCTGCCTGAATGAACACTTTCCTTAAGGCCTTGCCTTGTGCCTCGGGTGTTAGCAAATACTGCTTGATGAAGATGCCTTAATTTATTTATATTTTTATGGTCCTGGGGATTGAACACAGTGGTGTTCTACCTCTCAGCTAGATCCCCAGCCATATTTTATTTTTTTTAGTTTGGAACAGGGTCTTGGTATGTTACTGCACACTGACCTCGAACCTGCAATCCTCCTGTCGCAGCCTCCCAAGTACTGGGATCACAGGTGCGCGCCACTGTGCCTGGTCAAAGATGCCTTACTTTGGAGAGTGTTCAGAACTTCCCACAGGTTCAGCTTTGTTAAACTCTCCCCACCTCTCAAAGGTGACTTGCTTCAATTTTACTGATGGGGGAGGGCAGGGGACATGGAGGCTGAGTCAGATAAGAACTAGAGCCCACATTCTTTTTTGTTTTCTCTTTGCTGGGACTTCACCAAACTCTTACCCAAACACCTCTACCATTGAAGGCAAAATTCAGGAGCATCCACTCTATCCAAATCTCACACAGTAATCTGAGAAACATAGTTACTTTTATTTATTTATTTTTTGGTACTGAGGATTGAACCCAGGAACCTTCTACCTCTCAGCTACACCCCCAGCCCTTTTTATTTTATTTTATTTTATTTTGTTTTTAAACAGGGTCTCACTAAGTTGCTGAGGCTGGCCTTGAACCTGTGATCCTCCTGTTTCAGCCTCCCAAGTACTGGGACTACAAGTATATGCCACTAGGCCAGACTTATAGTTGCTTTTTATTTAAGAAAAATTAGACCTCAATTCTTCTTAGTGGATGCACGAGTGTGATTTTCTTAAGTGTGCTTCCGAAACACTTCATTATCTGGTCTTTCATGTATTGAGTTAGAGAAGCAACTTGTTCTGAGATTTTCCAGATGTGTCCATATGGGGACCTTATGAGTGGAAATGTAAGAGAAGAATTTGAAGGCAAGAGATGCTGCCTCTAAAGCCCACAGGGCCAAGTGGAAGAGCAGACAAGAGAAGCAAGTGGTGCTGTGTGGGTGTTGGGGGTCTCAGGGGGACAGCCTCGGGTTGACGGGCATCTTGAGAAGGCGTGGGGCTGCCTTGTGGCCTCCTGTCTGGAGTGACCAAGCCAAGACACCCGGATGGGAGAAAATAGAGCTGATTTTAGGAGATTTCTTGGAGATGGATGGGCAGCTGGCATCTCCACTGGTAAGTCAGCTTCTCTGTCTGGAAATTCTTCCTTTGAAACTTTCATCTCCAAGTGAACCCCCGGCCTCCTTTCCCACATCCCGTTGGAGGTGTGGCTCTCCTGAGTTCTGACACTTGCCCTTCTCTGGAAATCATTATAATATCTTGCAAGGGGTTTGCCTTTTGAAACTGGATTACAGGCGAGACCATATTATAACTGCGATTTGTGCTAAAAAAGATCTGGAAAGCGGATCAGAAATAGGCCGTTAGGATTTAAGATGGAAATTATCCAAATGCTCAAGGTCGAGGTGAGGCTACTTGGGTGAACTCTTTACCCTCTGGGAAGATTCCCTGTCATTTTCTCTTTTGGTCACTAGATTCTGTTCAGCCCCTTTCCTCCCCCGCCCCTCCTTCCTCTCTGCCCACTCTCCTTTTCCTCCTTCTCTCCTGCTCACTCCAGGTACACAATAGAGAATTGGTTTTCTTTTCAGTCTATTTTGGGCTTGGAGTCAGTAAACTCTTCCAGGGATGGGTCTTTTCCTCGCTGCCCTGTACCTTGGCTTTCTGGGGGCCCCTTCCTTCCCCCATGGTGTCTGGTCCTTCATAAGATGGCTTATGAGGAATGGAAGGAAAAGCGACGAGACCCCTGACTGTGTGTCAGTGAGCACTCTTTGATGGAGAATTGACATTTCCTTCATATTCAGAGTTAAACCCATAATGAACCACATCCTTATCCAGGGCTGTGGGTGAGCCAGCAACTTATTTCTGGTTTTCCCAAGACCATACTTTTGAATTGTGAAAGCGTGTGTTGATTTACATGTTCTTTGATTGCATCTGAAAGGCCTGTTGGCCTGACAACTGTTGCTATGGGAATGATACTTGCGTGAGCGCTGTTGGGTGGTCACCGTTATCAAAAGCAGCAGGTGCCTGTTTGTTCTCAGTGTGGGCCGAGATTCTGGTCTAAAGACAAGAAGGTGACCCAGCCTAGCCTGTTTTCATTTACCTGGGCATCTACATGCCACATCCCAAACGGTGCTAGTGACTTTAATTTGTCATTAGTATCTCTCATTTTTTATGCCGTCTTGGAACTTAAGATACTTCCTTTTTGAAGAACAGATATTAAAAATGAGATTTCAGATAATTACCCTTTCTGGTATGATTTATATGTAAAAAAACAGACCTGTCTGATGGTCAGGCAAAAGAATAGATAAATCTACTGTTGAGAATTGCCCTAATCAACTTGCCCATGTACAACACTTAGTTTCTTTATGGTAGGTGATAATCAATTAGCTATTCCCTGCACAACCACTCTGCCAGATGTGATGGAAACAAAATTCCATCTAACCCAATTCTGCTCTGTGGGATTTATTAAAGAGATAGGCTCAACAAGAAGGCACAAAACAGTTCCTACAACCTGATGCCTCGGTGCTCAAGGAAGATGTCACTATGTCTTCTACACTTAAGGGCAGGAGCTGTTACCCGCAGGGTCTGCATTAGGTCCTCAGGAGTCCCTGATCAGGAATTAAGCTGTGGACACCTCCCCTCCTGCATTGAGGCAGCTGATGCAGGTAGAGTAGTGTACCCTGTGTATGCAGGGCGAGGAGTGTGTCTCTAGTACGGTAGCCAGTCTGCATTTTATGAATACCATTAATTTCACTGCTGAGAACCCATTTCTAACACTCATTATGCAGATTAACAAATGACTAATTTTATCACTGGATGTCCACTCTGACCTTCATTTTGACATAGCATGCCCGCTTGCCAGGCTGAGGATGACTGAAGCCCTGGGGTCCCTGCCCCTGGAGTGCGGCCTCCCACTCCTGCAGGTGAGGGCCCTGCAGAGGGGAGACAGCAGCGCAGCAGCACAGCTGCTGTCTTACTACAGCCTGAGATGAGGCGACGTTGAACAAGGGTGGGGACATACTTGAGGAGGTCAGAGGCACAAATCAAACCCAGAGCACAGCTCATGATGGGTTAAACTTTGGCGGTGTCGTCTTAAAATGGCTCCCTGGTGCCAGGTGTGGTGGCGCATGCTTGTAATCCCAGTACCTGGGAGGCTGAGACCAGAGGATCCGGGTTCGTGGCCAGCCTCAGCTACTTAGTGAGGCCCTCTGCAACTTAGTGAAACCTTGTTTCAAAATAAAGAATGAAAAATAGGGCTGGGGGTGTAGCTCAGAGGTAGAATGCCCCTGGGTTCAATCCCCAGTACCACACACACAAAAACAAAAACAAAAAACCATAATTATCAAGCTGGGCATGGTGGCACACACCTGTAATCCCAGTACTTGGGAAGCTGAGCAGGAGGATTGCAGCTTCACGGCCAGCCTCATCAATCTCGTGAGGCCTTCCACAGCTTGGTGAGATCCTGTTTCTGAATAAAAAAGAAAATAGGGGTGGGGGTGTAGCTTGGAGGTAGAATGCCCCTGGGTTCAATCCTCAGTTATGCCAAAAAAAAAGCTCCCCGAATTAATTAGTTCATCTGTCTCGCAGAAACATTTTACACCATAAAAGTTTTCCAGTTCGTTCCTTATTCTCAGAAACCACCACAAACAGGCTTCTATTTTGAATAGGCATGAATAGTAATTGGGCTCATAGTAGTTTTTAAAGTCAACAAATACCCAGTTGCAAGAATTTAGTGCTCTCTACTCTTCATTCCAATGACTGTTTTCAGGCCTGGCGAGTGGTTAGGAGTTATTTATTTGCATTAACCAGGAGTTAACTGGCCCTGTGTACGGAGCCACACACTCTTACGCAGGAGACTCCTGATGGAGGGGGCAGGAGTCTGTCCTCTCTGGGGTCACATGCCAGCTGGGCATGCTGAGCTGTCTGTTGACTTGGGACATTTCATAAGCAATCAGATTCATTTACAGTCTGGTTTTCTGACAAGGTATGCAATTATTTTAAACATTAAAATGCAAAAATCAGATGAGGACTTTCACAGACTTTTTTTTGTGACAAGATGTCATCTGCTCAAGCCATCATTAGTTGGCTTGGATTACGCTTATCATTCAGGTTGGCCCCACTGGACATTTTTTGGGATCCATAAAAGAGCATTTTTTATTTTGGAGGAAGGTGTTTTATTGGGAAGTTATTCAATATGAAAATGAAACATTGTTACCTAGAGAGGAATAAAGGTAGGAACTAGAGCAGGCTTCTCATCAGAAACTGTGCAAACAAGAAGAGAGTAGAGGAAAATAGTTCAGGTATTGAAAGACAACCCCCACCATTTTTGAATTCTAAATCCAATGAAGTTATCTTTTTTTGTTTTGCGGTACTGGGGATTGAACCCAGGGGCATTCTATCTCCAAGCTACACCCCCAGCCCTATTTTGTATTCTTTATTTTGAAACGGTCTCAGTAAGTTGTGGAGGACCTCACTAAGTAGCTGAGGCTGGCCCTGAACCTGCGATCCTCCGGTCTCAGCCTCCCAAGTACTGGGATTACAAGTGTGCGCCACCACGCCCGGCTCAATGAAGTTCTCTTTAAAAAGTGAAGGAGAAGCCAGATGTGGTGGTGCTCACCTATAATTCCAGTACTTGGGAGGCTGAGACAGGAGGATTATATCAACTTAGCCAGATTCTCAGCAACAAAAAATAAAAAACAGACTGGGGATGTAGCCTGGAGGTAGAATGCCCCTGGGTTCAATCCCCAAATCCCCTGTAACACACACACACACACACACTGAAAGAGAAATAAAGACTTTCTCAGACAAGCAAAAGCTGAGGTAATTCATAGTCAGCAGACCTGTTCTGTGAGAAATGTTAAAAGAAATTCTTCCTCGTGAGACCCAGTTTCAAAATAAAGTATAAAAAATAGGGCTGGGGGTGTAGCGCAGAGGTAGAACGCCCCTGGGTTCAATCCCCGGTACCGCAAAAAAATAAAAAATAAATAAATAAATAAAAGAAATTCTTCAGGTAGGAGGAAAATGATATAGGTTAGAAACTTGGTCACATATCAAGAAAGGAAGACTATCAGAGAAGGCAAAATGAACTATTTTATTTTTCTTATCCTTAATTGACCCAAAAGTTAATTGTTTATTTAGTTTAATAGTTTAGGGGTTTTTTGTGGTACTGGGAATTGAACACAGGATCATTCTACCTCTGAGCTATATGCCAGCCTCTTTTTTAAATTTTTTGTTTTGAAACAGGGTCTCACTAGGTTGCTAAGAGTCTCACTCAGTTGCTGAGGCTGGTCTTGAATCTGTGGTCCTCCTGTCTCAGCCTCCCAAGTACTGGGATTATAGGCCTGTGCAATCATGCCTGGCTTAACTGTTTATTTAAACCAATGTTAGTAATGATGTCCTGGTGACTAGCATATGGCTAAATGCGATGAGTGGCAGCAGCGTCACAAGGGATGGGGGAGAGGAATTGGGAACACAGATGGTCTCCGGTTTACAATGTTTTGACTTACACATTTTGACTCTACAATGGTGCAAAAGCAGTATGCACTCAGAACAGACCATACTTTGAATTTTGGTATTTTCCTGGGCTAGTGATATGCTGTGCTTCTCTCTCTTGATGGTGATAGTATTATTTGAAAGTAGACTTTGATTAGTTAAAAATGTATATCATAAGTTCTAAGGCAGTCAGTAAACATTTTACAAGGAAGTAGAGTCGACCCGCTGAGGGAGTGAGCACACATGGGTGAAGGCGTGTGAGCCAGCGCTCACGTGCTCACCCGTCTCCTCCCACCCGAGGCAGCAAATAGTCCACTCACCTCTGGCCTTCATCAGACCGCTGCTCTCAGGGTGCAGGGCACGTGGTGTGCGTCTGTTCCATGGGGTATTTCTCTGCCTGTTGGGCATAATGCACTGAGAAGTGTGATCCTTGATGAGCTATTGCTTGGTGGTCCAGGTGGTCCAGTATCTTTGGCTTCAGTCCTTCAGCAGTGTTCTGAGCATTCGGCATCTACTGTCTGACTGCGTGGCCTCCTGGCCTGCAGGCCGTGGTCCTCTGCTCTCTGCTGTCCACCTGCAGCGATGTGGGTCCTTCCCCTTGGGGAACATGCACCATCACTGCCTGCATTTCTCGCAGACCTCATTGGTATTTTATGCCTCAGAGAGCACAAGAGGAGCACGCTGACAGCTGGCCCAGCTCCACCTTGCTGCGCTCCCTGTGCCCACTCACTCCACGGACCCAGGCGATACCCGAGTAAGTACCTTCTGTCCTGGAAGAAGGTTCCCATAAATTCCCATAGTGGTTTCCATAGGTCCATGCCTGATATGGCCACCCCTGTAATAGCCTAGCTTTCTTTTAGCCTGGCAACTCTCAGTCTGTGGCTGCTGCCCATGAGCCTGTATACAGCCAAGCTTCAGGACTCGAATTCTTTTATCGTTATAGATGCTCCTCAGCTCACAGTGGGGCTATGTCCTGATAATCCATTGTCAGTTGAAAACGTCCTAAGTGGAGATTGCATTTAACACACGTAACCTACTGAGCATCACAGCTTAGCGGCACAGGGCACCAGCGAGTTGGACGTTTCCCCTCAGATCATGCGGCTGAGCGGAGCTGCGGCTTGCTGCCTCCGTCTAGCACCACGAGAGAGTATCATGCCACACGTCAGTATCTGGGAAAAGATCAGAATTCAAAATATGATTTCTACCAAACACATATCTCTTTTGAACCATCATAAAGTCAAACCATTGTAAGGAAAATGGTCAGCAGTTTAGGCCACTGAGCTGGTTTGTTCTCAACCTTCTTTAATCAGAGTTTCCCCATAGGTTGGTCGTAGCTCAGCAGCCTTTGAGACAGAATGCTGTCCATGTGTCATGGAATGCCACCTGTAAGCCAAGCCACTTTTTGTTGGTCAACTAGGAGTCGTTCATAGGGCGTCCATTGGAAATAGGACCTGGCAGCTCCTCTGTGTGTGTGTGTGTGTGTGTGTGTGTGTGTGTGTGTGTGTTTTACTAGGGATTGAGCCCAGGAATGTTATACCTCTGACCTACACCCCCAGCCCTATTTTATGTTTTAGTTTGAAACAGGGTCTCACTAAGTTGCTGATAGCCTCACTAAGTAGCTGAGGCTGACCTCGACCCTGAGATCCTCCTGTCTCAGCTTCCCAAGTGCTGGGATTACAGTCATGTGCCACCACGCCCAGCTCTGGCAACTCTTTTAGGTGGTGCCAAAGTTGGCCCTGGAGGACACTGGGCTCCCTGATCACGAGCACAGTGAGTAACTTCTCACACTCCTCTTTTACATATTCTCGTATAAACCATCTCCACTTTACTGTGGCCCTCTTCTGGAAACTGCCTTTCTTACTAAAGTGTTTCTCCGACCATATCCAAGACATTGCGGGTATTTCAAATTCAGGATTATTTTATGACCTTCAGGCATGGGGAAGGTTTCATTTATACCAACAACAAGCCAATAATTGTCTCTCAAATGACATATGCCATACTACCACGTCTAGAAATTTCCTGGTCCAAAATTCTGGTGGTTGCTAATGGATGGCATTCCTGGGCTTTTGCCTGAGCAGACCAGACACTCCCCAAATCCTAACTTTGCATGGCTCTGGGGCCACGGGCACTGACTGAGCCATTGCTTCTTGTAATGCAGACGTAGTCCGGTGGTGGTCAGTTTCCCATCCAAATGCAACTTTCTTTTAGGTAGTTTTATGCTTAGGAACTAGCAGTATTCCCAGTGGTGGGATGTGCGATTCTCCAGAATTTGAGCAACGTGACCAGGGGCTGCACTGCTTGCTTGGTGCATGCCAAGCACGTGTTCTGCCGCTGAGCTACAGCACCCTAACCCAACCATAGGGTTTTGAATGACGGGGTGAGCCATCTTCTGACAGTGATGAATCTGTCTGCAGAAGGCTGGTTGGATTTCTACCACCTTAGTCTTAAGCAAGGCATCACCACTGCCCCAAGATTGTGTGGTTGACCACGTCTACCTTCACCATTTACCAGAAGAGCAGTCTGATTCATACCAGATGCCGGTTTCAAAGAGAGTAAAACAGAGTGTCTCTTTGAATTAGTAAAACCCATGCACCGGCCATCTATATTTGAAGCTATATTTGGGTGTTTCAAATTTCACGATTATTTTATGTCCTTCAGTCATGGGCAATTTTCATTTATACCCAACAACAAGCCAATAATTCTCTCTCAGATGATGTATACCATACCACCATGTCTAGAAATTTCCTGGTCCCCAATTCCAGCGGTTGCTGATGGACGACACTCCCAGGCTTCCCTGGGGCTTACGGATGCTTCCTCACTCAACAGCCGAGTTCTTCACCTCTCCAGTGCTAGCGATTCCTGCCATGCCATGCATGGTCCTGGGCGTTTGGAACACGATGATGAACACAACTGACGTAGACCCTCTCCTCGCTGAGTGCTCAGACTTGTGGGGGTGGGGCGGACTCTCCACAAATACTCCTACCAAACAGTATAACCTGGGGTAAGGGCCATGGAGAGTAAGCGCAAGGTGTCATGAGCTTCCCCGAGGAAGTAAAGTTGAGCTGAAGAGTGAGGGGCATTATCAAGGGGACGTGGAATGGGGAGAGCATTCCAGGGAGAAGAGGTGGCCTGTGCAAAGGTCCTGAGGAGAGAGAACAGGACAGCTCTGGGGTATTCTTATATACCATCCAAGAGTAGATGGTAGTCTTCAGATATAATTAAATATGTTTTGGGGCATGAACAATTACCCTTTGGGTATCTGGAAGGTCCCCTCTCCAGAACAATCTATCTTAGTGTAACCAGGTAGCTGAATGTCCTTTTTGCTGTCTGTTCTCATTTTATTTTCTAGTGTTTGGTCATTTAGCTATGAAGCATTCACAGAAATGACCCGGGCAAAGGTTTTCTTCTTAGGAAAGTGGTGCTTAATCAGGTAGCCTGTATACCTGGGAGGCCATACTCTACACTGTTGAGTGGAGAGCAGCAGTCCTTGCCTTTAGTCACTCTTGACTAAGGGTGGGTGAGGGGCTTGGGGACCAGTGGATGGGAGCCAGCAGGGGCCAGGAGGGGATGACAGAATGAGAAATCAAAAATTCAGAACCCTCTGAAAGCATTACAGACCATTATGGGAATTGAAATTAGAAGCATTGTATGCATTTTTAATATTTCTGCTAGGAAAAAGACTGTAGCCATGTTAATGTTTAATGCATGGACCGTAATAGAGAGCTGAGCAGCTCTCCATGGCCCCATTTTCCCATCTTCTTCCAGAAGAAGTCGGGTTCTATTTTGGGCCTGCCTTGGGGAAGTGGGCCTCACCAGGCACGAGCCCTGGGGTCAGACCTGCCTTTCTGTCCTTGTGCAAATGATGTGCTCCTGGGCTGGGGGTGTAGCTCAGCAGTGGAACGTGTGCCTAGCAAGCACAAGGCACTGGGTACCATCTGTAGACACACGCACACACACACACACACACACACGCGCGCGTGTGCGTGCGTGTACATACACACACACACACACACACGTGGGCGTGCTGTTATCAGGTCCTACCTCTCCCCTTTTATATGTATATTATATGAAATTTCTACAGGTTATACAGTTTGGTATTTATAAATTCTTTTACCATTTTTATCTCCAGATTTTCATAGAATCAACTGCAACTCTGTTAGGGATAGAAAAGGGGTGCGAAGTGCATATTAGTCTGTGTTTGTTTGTTCGTTTTTCTTTTCCCTTTTGGCTTTCCTTGAGCAGTGATCCGCCTGGGATGTTGGTGTGCTCCTGGACTGAAGGTCCTGCTGTCACCACGCAGATGTCTTTGGACAGTGGCGGAGGGAGAGGGAGATGGTAAATCCCAAGTCCAGTTTTTAGGCTGCCGCTTACCTTGTGTCAATGACATGAGTAGAGGCAGGAGTTCCAAGAGGGCATGTTCATGTCATACCCCTGCATCTTGCAACCTGAGGCACAGTAATGAATGTACAAAAGCGCATACTTACGCAGGTGTTGTGGCACGTGTCTATAATCCCAGTACTCGAGAAGCTGAGACAGGAGGATCACGGTTTCGAGGCCAGCCTCAGCAATTCAGTGAGACCTTCATTAACTTAGTGAGACTCTGTTTTAAAATAAAAAATAAAAAGAGCTGAGGGTATAGCTTTGAGGTAGAATGCCCTTGGGTTCAATCCCCAATACCACCACCAAAAAAAAAAGCCTACTTTTAGTGCACACATATTTTGTACAAAAGATAGGTGACTCGTACCCCAAACTGAGCTCTGCCCATGGCTTATTCTTTTTTATTTTATTTTATTTTATTTTTTGCGGTACCGGGGATTGAACCCAGGGGCGTTCTACCTCCGCGCTACACCCCCGCCCTATTTTTTATACTTTATTTTGAAACCGGGTCTCACGAAGTTGCAGAGGGCCTCACTAAGGAGAGAGAGAGAGAGAGAGAGAGAGAGCGAGCTGAGGCTGGCCGCGAACCCGGATCCTCCGGTCTCCACCTCCCAAAGTACTGGAATTACAAGCGTGCGCCACCACGCCCGGCCTTGCCCATGGCTTATTCTTTAGTTAGTGTACATATTGGCCGATGCAAGGACTTAATGGAGGTTTCCCTTTTCCATGTGGAATTAAATTCCAATCTGATACCTGAGACAGGGAGTTGGATGTTTGCAGATTTGATGCTTTGTTTCATCTTCATAGAGAAAAGTCCCTGGGACGTAGATATTGATCATTTATAACAGCTATAAACTCTTTTACCCGTGTCTGCGCTTCCTTTGGCCACTTGCCCCGGGATCATCTTTCATCTGCGGCATTTGGGGCAAGCTGGTGGGAAGAGAGGTCGTCTTACCTTGACTTTATCCACAGTTAGTGGGATTTTCCTGGACCAGAACAAGCCCTCATTAGTGGATGGGATCATACAGGGAAGAGGAGACATGCCCAGTTGTCTCTGAGGTTAGTGGCTCTAAGGGACATGCTGGAGGTGGAATGAGCCAGACAGGTGGAGCCCCCAGATACCTGGAAGGGTGCCAGGGCTCCTCACCTTGGTTCTTGGCACCCCAGGCCCAGTTTACTTTTGTAAAATCACTCCTGCCAAACAGGATAGAACTGCACATGAATTAATCAACATTCTTCCCAAAATATGTCAAACCTTGACATCTTTCAATTGGATATATGCTTCATGTAAATTTGGATATTTTATAGAGACATGACATGGATTTAATTCATCTTTTCTGGTTTGATTAGCATCTGAGTCACCAAGACTCACATTTTTGATAACCAGTAAATTTGGTAACAAAATTATTCTTCACTTTTTTATTACTCTTTATTGTGGTGGTTGGTGGCGGATAGGAAGGGAGGGGACGTTGGTTCTCATGACTCACTTATGAAATGAAGAGACACCGATCACTGAGTAGCATCCTTTGTCGTCCGCTTCCAGCTCTGTCGTGCTAAGACACAATATGCGCCTTCAGCATGCATCGTGCTTATTTGACTCCATCTGGTTTCTCCCTTTGCTCCTTAACTAAGCACTTTGAAAGCAGCGCCTTTCGCCCCCACTGTGTGTCCACTGCTGATGTGGTTTTTACCCAGAAGTGAGCATGTGCAGGAGTGGCATTGTGTTAGTCACTGGGATAGGTTAGACCCGCGCGGGCCCGCCTGTGGTTCCTAGCCACAGGGAGCCGAGAAAGTTAAGTTCATTAAGTTAAAGAAATTAAAGAAAATTAAAAGTATTATTATTTTTTGTGGTACTGGGGATTGAACTCAAGTGCATTCTACCTCCGAGCTCCTCCCCCAGCCCTTTTTATTTTTTGTTTTGAAACAGGGTCTCACTAGGTTACTGAGAGTCGCTATGTTGCTGAGGCTGTCCTCAAACCTGTGATCCTCCTATCTCAGCCTCCCAAGCACTGGGATTACAGGCGTGCACCACCATGCCTGGCTAAATTAAAATTCTACTGAGTCACAGTAGCCACATTTCAGGTGTTCCATGGCCACGTGTCTAGTGGCTGCTGTCTCGGACCACACAGGTAGAGAGCGCATCCATCACCACAAAAGTGCTACTGGGCAACGCTGTGGTAGACATTTCTAGAATGAGCTTTATTTATCCTGCTAGCAGATATTTCTGAGATATCCTTGCCAGACCCAGTTCTGACTGCAGGATACCGTGAGGAACCAGAAAGTCCAGGCGTGGCGCCCAGGTGAGCGACAAGGTGTGAGGAGCTAACCCCCAGGTCCCATGTATAAACGTGTAGATGTCAGTCCTTGTGAGCGCGGTGCTCCCTGGGCACCCTACGGGGGTGGGTGAGACACTGTCCCTTTCCTCAGCAGGGAAGGAAGAGAATTAAGTGGTGTATTCTACAGAAGGGAGACCAAGCCAACCAGACTCAGCCCAGCACCCGCGCCGCAGCTGCTCCTGGAGCCGCCTCTCCTTCCACTTGCATGGCGAGCTCCGGTACTTGCCTTCTGCAGCAGTGGCAAGGGTTAAAAGAAAAATTCTAAAAGCTACTGCTCAGCACTCAGCATTAAATAATTTGAGGCTATTATTACTCTAACCTTTTATATCATAAAAATGGTTTAGAAGCTAAAAAGCAGCTTCAGCCGGAGGCAAGGGGAGGGAGGCATTTACCGGGGACAGGAGCTCACGTGTCGCTGGCCTCGCCCAGGCGTGAGCAGAGTGATGGAGTTTCCCAGAGCGGACTCGCCTGAGTAAAATCCTCACTGTAAAGGGCACGCTTTGCACACTCCCCTGTGGACCATGTTTTTATAGCTGTTACGGTATCTGTGCCCAGGCTCCACTGTCCTCCGTGGGAAGTGCACATCTCTGCTCATGAACCTTCCTGAACATTCTCCAGGAGGGAGAAGGATGTGGGCCTCCGGGCAGGCTGCCCACTGCCTCCCTGCGTGCGTCCCCACTTCTCAGAAGGGCGTGTCTCCAGCACGCCAGGTCACCTGCCCAGGACAGTCTCACTGTGGGCGAACGTGAGGATGAGCAGGGTCCTGCCAAGGATTCCGTGTGGCTTCCATGTCTCTCTTGAGCTCTCGGATTCCGCACCCAGTCAGGTTGTGCTGATCGGAGGCGCCCACCTAGACTTTGGGGACCAGGGTTGATGGAAATGCAGAGTAGTGAGGAAATTCATGGGAGTGACCAGCATGTTCCAGCAGTCTAGAAAGAGTTACCGCACTCAGAGGTAAACTGTGACTCTTTATTGCTCTCTGTTTGAAAAAAAAAAAACAAGAAACAAGAGAATAATCTTATCCTTGAGATTGGGCAAATCTCCTATTAAAGGTGATTGGAACAACATCTACAAAAACATTGAATACCGTTTAAAAAGAATCAAATAGATGCATCTATTTCTCTATGGTGTTTTAGAAATATTCACTTATCCTTCATATTGGTGGAATTGTCCAATACTTTGTCACTGAAATTTTTTCTTAGACATTCTCACTGAGGGTGACCAAATTTTGTATATGTCATTTTTATGTTTGTATACTTTTTATTAAATCAGTCTTTGTTGTCAAATTTGGCATCCCAGGCCAAATTTCAGTAATGAGCCAGTGACATTGGAGGCAACTGACACGTCCGCCCTGGGGTCGACCCAGGGCCTGTGAGTCAGGGCCTCGGCAGTGCGTGTCGGTGGGGAGCTCCAGTGTCTTCTCCAAAGACTCCGAAGACTTCGAGCACTTTCATGACATGAGAACGAGCTCTGGCGCTGAGTGTCGCCCAAGGAAGAGCTGGCGGGAGTGGTGCACTCGGCCGCAGTGCCTGGGCGAGGAGACCGGCTCTGTGGGAGGATGGGCGACTTGGAGGCAGGGGGCCTGACCATTCCCCACCTCCCTCAGAGGAGGCCTTCCCGGAAGAGACGGGGACGCTGCCTCCTTTAGAGGCTTTAAAAACACCTCAAAGAGTGCAGTGTGGAGATGTTCGAGACAAAATGCCAAGGGACAGAAATGTTGTTGGAATCTCAACTATGTTAAAAAATGGAAGCCTTTGCTCTCGTAGCTGGGCGTTCTGAGCCTCGCGTTTGTGAGTGCACGGCCAGGTCAGCCTCTCGTGCAGGCTGCATCTGCTTGGCCGTCTGGGTTGTTGGGGCCACAAGTGACTAAGCCTGAAGTCAAGACTGCAGAAAAGGGACATGGCTTCTTATCACATGTGGTTTTCTGTGGGTCTCTTTCTGCTTAGACTTGGATTCAGAGGGTCAGCCACAGTGATGTGCCGTCAGCAGCTGTGCTCAGTGCCGAAGATTAAGCAGTTATTTGCTGAGTGGGGAATTCTGGGAATCACCAGCCAGAGAGATTGGAACCATTTCCTGTGTCCAGGCAAAACCAAAGCAGCTGCGTCTGCGGGGGAAGGCACCGCGCCACCCCTGTGCGCACAGAGCAGGTTGGCCTCCCTCACAGACGAGTATCGGGGGCGCTGCTATTGTTTGGGATCTGGAAAGACTCTTTAGAAAGAGCATCTCTGCAGCTGGAAGGCAAGGAAAAAAATCTAAAACTCAAGCCAAATCCTTGCTGCTGTGTGGACTCTTCGTGCGCAGTATCTTTGGGATAGAATGACCTTTTGGGTTGGGTGTGCTCCATGGTCGAGCGAGCCCTTGCCCAGGCTCCATCTCCAGCTCTGCAAACAACATACTTCTGATTTCCAGACAAGTAACCTGCCAAGTGGGTGGATTGTGCCTGAGTTTGAGCAAACCAGGGTTTCATGGTTGACTTTAGAAGAGAAGAAGGAATATTGGGCTTTTGTTCATGGGTGGAGGACCCACTACCTTTAAAAAATGAGATTTGGTGCTTTGACAGTAATGTAGAAAGTTACCTCCACGGAGCTAGATTAATGCTAATCTCTTGAAAAAATAACACAGAAAATGACCTTTTCCTTCTGTTCTCTGAGGCAGATCAAGTAGAGTGCATTTCTAGGTAGAAAAACATTTTGTGTGAATTACACCCAGGGAAGCAGCATAACTCTGTGGTAGTAATTAGCCCTGTCCTGGTATTTTAGCTTCTGAAAGGAAGTGTTGCTGTTGTAATTGAGTTCTTTTTAATCCCTTTAGTGGCGCATTTACATATTTTAATTGAATGTTTCAGAATTCAGCAGGTGAAGCATTTCTGAGTGTTGGCATTACATCTATCAGGTATGCCCCGTGGAGACCCCTCCGCGGACTGAGGAGCCTGGCTGGAGTGGCGCAGGGACAACGCGACTCCTCTGGGGCGACCTCAGGAATGTTCTGCTGTTCTCGTGCAGCCTGCTGTCTTTAACTGAGCGCTCGTCACCTTTACGCAGTTAATATCTTTACGAGAGACATGCAGAGTTGAGCTGACTCCTTAGCTCCCTTTCACATTATCAGGATTTCAATTCTAGTCAGCAAGACAAGCATTCTGTTGGATAAAATGCATGGTAATTAGGGGAAAAGCGGAGACCTGCTTGGTCTCGCTTCAAGCTTTTCTAGTTTAAACAACCTCTTTCGCTGTTTGAAACCACACATGGTGGTTGTGTAAGTAAAAGAACTCTGAATGCCTTAGATTATTTCTTTTTTTATAGTTTTGTTGGTGCATTGTAATTATACATCATGGTGAGGTTCAATGTGACACTAACATACATGCACACAGCTCTTGGTGGACTTCCATCCACATCCCCGCTCCCTCCCCCCATACATGCTAGCAAAACCGGTAGTAATACCTTTATATATTGCCAAAGCATTATTTGGTGCGTGTGTGTGTGTGTGTGTGTGTGTGTGTGTGTATGTGGTACTGGGGATTGAACCCAGGGGTGTTCTACCTCTGAGCTACACCCCCAGTACTTTGTATTTTTTGTTTTGAAACATGGTCTTGCTAGGTTGCGGAGAGTCCCACTAAATTGCTGAGGCTGGTCTCGAACCTGTAATCTTCCTGTCTCAGCCCTCCAAGTACTAGGATTATAGGTGTAAGCCACCATGCCTGGCTTGCTAAAGTATTAATTAAACTGTTTCCTTCTTTTTGCTTATTTTTTTTATTTTTGGTACTGGGGATTGAACCCAGAGGCATTCTACCTCTGAGCTACAACCCCAGCCCTTTTTATTTTGAAACAGGGTATCACTAAGTTACTGAGGCTGGCCTTGAACCTGGGATCCTCCTGTCTCAGCCTCCCAAGTACTGGGATTATAGGTGTGTGCTATGCGTCACCACACCCGGCTCCAACTGTTTCCTTCTTGAACATTCTGTATCTGGGCCAGTCTTGCCCGCTCTCCCACATCAGCATCCAGCCTTTCCAGACGTGCCAAGTCATGGCGTTAGATGTCTTGGAAACATGTCAACTCCTTTGACCATGTACTGCGCAGTATGGCAGCACGTTTCAAGGAGGCTTGAACCCTGGTGTCTGAAAGCGTAACAGCTCTCGTCAGGGTGCTGCTGCTGCCTGTTCACAGGGGTCTCCTGGGCATCATGCATTAGAGACGCCTGCACTGTGCACTGGGGGGCTCAGAGCTCTGGACCAGTGGACTTTGCCACAGAAAGTCTATGGTATATGATTACGTGTACACATGCGTTCATACACACACACACACACACACACACACACACACACACACTCACACCTTTAAGCTGCCTCCTTTCCTTCTCAAATCAGTTGTGGAGCAGCACAGAAGGGACCTGGCTAAAGAGGGAGTGAAGGAGCCGGGCGTGGTGGCGCACGCTTGTAATCCCAGTACTTTGAGAGGCGGAGACCGGAGGATCCGGGTTCGCGGCCAGCCTCAGCTCTCTCTCTCTCTCTCTCTCTCTCTCTCTCCCTGTCTCTCTCTCTCTCTCTCTACCTAGTGAGGCCCTCCGCAACTTCGTGAGACCCGGTTTCAAAATAAAGTATAAGAAATTGGGCCGGAAGATACAGAAACAAGTCCACAAACTTATAGCCAATTGATTTTTGACAAAGGCGCCAAACACATACGTTGGAGAAAGGACAGTCTTTTCAACAAATGGTGCTGGGAAAACTGGTTATCTACCTGTAGAAAAATGGAACTGAATCCTTACCTCTCACCCTGCACAAGAGTCAACTCGAGATGGATCAAAGACCTGGAAG
>PVJS01042617.1:0-17432 GCA_004027185.1 Glis glis
AGGTGCTCCAGAGTTCGGTGTCTTTGCCGTATCTAACAGACCCTCGAGCCGCGCTGCTAGCTCAGTGTCTGCCCCGCCGCCCCTCTCGCAGCGCTCGTTCCGGTAGGTGGAGGCGGGGGCGCCTGACGTCCGGCTCCCAGAAAGGGCAGAAAGGGACCGAAGGCCCCGAGTTGGTTGCAGGGTGTGCGGGGAATCTGGGGACCGGACGGCTTTCCTCTTTGGAAAGACTCGCTCCCTCCTCCCGGAGCCTCTAAGGCTCAGGGCGACAACCTGTGCCTGCAACCCGGGGTAGCTGGCTCAGGGCCCGCTACCACAGGTTACGTCTGCAGAAGAGGTCGAGAGTCGCATGCTCATCCGGGAAGAGCTGCGGAGACGCGCGGGAAAGGAGCGGGACCGAGAGGTGGAAAAACCGGGAGTAACTAGAGAAAGTTCTTCCCCCAGTAGTCTGCTTTTTTGGCTTTCTTTTAACCACTTCTGCCCTGCTTCAATCACCGTCGACTCTCTGATACCGTCCCTTTCCCCCAACTTTTTCTGTAGCCTGGCGCTGGCTCCCTTGGGTCAGGAGCGTGCTGGTGGACGGTGAACTTGGATTTCTTCTCTAGGCTTCAGTTGTTCTCATCTGCATGGCGGAGGGGGTTCTCCTGATAACCTTTGCGGGCCTCTGTCTCTAACTGAGCATCTCTCCCCTGGGGCAGGGGTCCTGGTAGATCGTGGCCCGCTGAGATCTGAGGTAGCTTATGCTCTTTAGAAAGAGACAGGAGACAGCACTGGACTGAGAGACAACAGACTTTTGGTTCAGGCTGTGAATAGCTGTGTGACTTGGCGTGGTCACCTCACTTTTCTGTGCCTTAGTTTCCACATTGGTAAAGTTGGAGAGCTGTCATCTGAGTGTGAGGCCTTCCCTGACTATTTAATGTTGCACCAGACCAACTCCCTCACATCCTCATGTTCTTGTTTTACAAATCTGTTGATTGACCCCTACAAGGGACATAAGAACCATGTTTGCGGGGATTTTTGCTTGTTTTACTTCTTGCTGTAGTCCCAGCTCTAGAACCATGCCTAGAATGTGGTAGGTACTCAATAAATAATTCTGGGATGTTGCGTGAATAGGAACAGGTGTTGCATGTAGTGCCTGTGGTCCAAAATGAGTGAGTAGCTCTCCTCTTAACCCAAGCCTTCTCTGCCTCCATTTCCACCCTGTGCCCCTTCTGTCCCCCGCCCCACAGGGGATTGAACCCAGGGCCTCTTACATGCTAGGCCAGTGCTCTACCACTGAGCTACATCCCCAGCTCTTTTTTGTTTGGAGACACAGTCTCCCTAAGTTGCCCAGGCTGGCCTCAAACTTGTGATCCTCCTGGCACAGCTTCCCCAGTAGCTGGGATTACAGGCATGCGTCACCAGGCCTGACTGTCCTTCTTTCTGATGACAGAAGTCAGAGAAGGAGGGAAACTGGACTTTTCATATCCCTCTCACTGCCTGGGCCTCCTTGATTGATACCTTCTTGGGAAACCAGGATAGGGGATTGAAAGGGAATGCTATTGTTCCAGGCATGGTGGCGCATACCTGTAATCCCAGTACTTGGGAGGCCGAGATAGGAGGATCACAGGTTTGTGGCCAGCCTCAGCAATTTAGCCAGGCCCTCTGCAACTTAATGAGACCCTGTTTCAAAATAAAAATAAAATAGGGCAGCCAGGCGTGGTGGCGCACGCTTGTAATCCTAGTACTTGGGAGGCTGAGACCGGAGGATTGCAGGTTCGCGGCCAGCCTCAGCTACTTAGTGAGGCCCTGTTTCAAAATAAAGAATAAAAAATAGGGCTGGGGGTATAGCTTGGAGGTAGAATGCCCCTGAGTTCAATCCCCAGTTCCAAAAAATAAATAAATAAAATAGGGCTGGGGGTGTAGCTCGGTGGTAGAATGCCCCTGGGTTCAATCCCCAGTACGGCAAAAGCAGCAACAACAAAAAAAAAAAAAAAAAAAAAGAAAGAAAGAAAAATAATAAAGCCAGGCATGGTGGAACACGCCTGTAATCCCAGTACTTGGGAGGCTGAGACAGGAGGATCACAGGTTTGTGGTCAGACTCGGCTACTTAGTGAGACCTTCTGCAACTTAGTGAGATACTGTTTCAAAATAAAAATAAAATAGGGCTGGGGGTGTAGCTCAGAGGTAGAATGCCTCTGGGTTCAATCCCCAGTACCACAAAAAAAATTTTTTTTAATTAAAAAAGAATGAGAATGTTATTGACTAATCCCTTTCCCAGGCACAGTGCCTCACCCAGACCTCTCTCCCTGCAGTAGGAAGGTGACCTTAGCTCTGTTTTACAGGCAAGGAAGCTGAGGCTTGGAGAGGCCGAGCAACATGTCCTCCAGTCACACAAACAGGGGCAGCACTCCAACTTAGACTCCCAGTCCACCCTAGCGTTCTAAGCATTATTGACATTTCTCTTCTTTCCTCCCTCCTACCATCCATGGATGTTTATTGTGTGCCTGCTGGGCACAGGCCTGGGCTAGATCTTCAGAGCTTCCCAAAGCTGGGTTCTTGGTATTTGGGGGCTATGGTGTGTTAGGGGAAGTTGCTCTTCATTGTACTCTTGATTTTATTTAATGCCAATATCTTGAATCTCCCTTTTTTTGGGTTATTCCTCTAGCTCCAGGATCTTGGATATGGACCTTCTTCAGTTCCTAGCCTTCTTTGTCCTGCTATTGCCTGAAATGGGGACTGCAGATACCCCAAGGACCTCCCCGGACCCAAGCCTGGAGATTTGTATCTTTTGGAGTTTGGGATAGCTGTCTTTGAGGGATGAATAAATGAAGTTTCTCAGTACCCACACCCCTTTGGGGATCCCAGGGATGAGCAGACCCAGCTGGTGGGAACAGGAGAGAAAAGGTAAGGTGCTCTAGCCAGACCTTGAGTAAGTCAAGTCTCTTCTGAGCCTGTTTCCCCATGTGTTAAATGGAGAAGGCTTGGTGAGGACTGCAGGTGTGTCTTGCACCTTGTGGGAAGACCCCGGATGGAGACGCAGGAACTCTGGATTACTTACTGGCTCATCTTGGCTGTGGGGTACTGGGCCAGGCCTTGGGAACACAGAGATGAGTCGGGACCAGTCCCTGGTTTTGAGGCATCTGCAAGCATAGGGGAAGAAAGCTTGTAACAAATGGTCATTGTACTCTGATCAGTGCTCTGATGGGTGCCGGACGGGTCAGGGGAAACACTGTGCTATGGATTCTGAGCTGGGTCTTGAGAGAATAGAGACTAAAGAAGGGGGCTGGGCGTGGTGGCACACCCTTGAAATCCCAGTACTTGGGAGGCTGAGACAGGAGGCTCGCAGGTTCGTGGCTAGCCTTAGCTACTTAGTGAGGCCCTCCGCAACTTAGTGAGACCCTGTTTGAAAATTAAAGAATAAAAAGAAGGGCTGGGGGTGTAGCTCAGAGGTAGAATGCCCCTGGGTTCAATCTCCAATACTGCCAAAAAAAAAAAAAAAAAGAAGAAACTAGCTGGGCGTGGTAGTGCACGCTTGTAATCCCAGTACTTGGGAGGCTGAGACAGGAGGATCACAGGTTCATGGCCAGCCTCAGCTACTTAGTGAGGCCCTCTGCAACTTAGCAAGACCCTGTTTCAAAAATAAAGAATAAAAAATAGGGCTGGGGGTGTAGCTTGGAGGTAAAATGCCCCTGGGTTTAATCCCCAGTACCGCAAGAAAAAAAAAAGAAGAAACTAGAGAAGTGGGGGTTATCCTAGGCAGAGGGTACAGCATGGGCAGTGGTGGAGGTTCTGGAACTGAATGATTATGAGAAGTGGCGGGGAGACCATAAAGAAGGGAAGGCAGGGCCAGGTCCTGGAGGGTTGGGTTCAGGCTGTTGGGTGTGGAGTCCTCAGAGAACTGGACAAATGTTACATCGCAGGACCCATACACTTCTCAGTTTGTTTTCTGCTGGGAGGTGGGGGGACGGTGTCCAGCCATGGGCATCCACGACTCTTATAGCTACTTGCTGGACAGGAATGGGCCCTCTGGCTCAAGACCACCAGGTCATCCAGGCAGGGCTGTTGGTGCTAGTCCCTTAACTTAGTGCTTCCCAGACAAGAAGATGTTCGAGGTGAAGCGGCGGGAGCAGTTGTCAGCGCTGAAGAACCTGGTACAGCTGAATGACGTCCACCAGCAGTACAAGATCCTTGATGTTATGCTCAAGGGGCTCTTCAAGGTGTGTGTGGGCAGAGGCCAGCTCACGGCAGGCCCAGTTTCTCACCTGGGCACTGATGGATGAGTAGGGGTTCCTAAGGGAATGGTGTTCAATGAGGGGGAGCTGGATCCATATAGAAGTTGGAGTAGGGTTCGAGTAAGTGGGGCTGGGGCCAGGTTGTGAAGGGCTCTGCAGAGCCACTCAGCCCAGGTGGGCTTCCCGCAGGTGCTGGAGGACTCCCGGACGGTGCTCATTGCTGCCGACGTGCTCCCAGATGGGCCCTTCCCCCAGGACGAGAAGCTAAAGGATGGTATGGTCTCTCAGACCTCCCCCGCCCTCCCCACACCCTGGTGTTCTCTAGCTGCTCCTTCCCTCCTGTTCTTGTCATTCCTTTTTCTCCCTGGAGTACCCTATGGCACCTTCTACGCGGCCCCCTTATGTGAATGGGTGCTTAATCTGTGGTTCTCTAAGCATTTCTGGGCTTTAGAGCCAATTTCTGTGCCTCTGACACAGATGGTGTTTCTTCATGCTGTCCTGTGATTGGGGCAGGGAACCAGGGAATTTCTCTTCAGCTGGTAATTCCCCCCTCCCATTAACTGGTTACATCCTCACAATAACATTTCTTAGATGACACTGTCTAAGAGAGGACGGAAGCAGTCCTTATATATTGAACGATGGGCACGTTACAAATATCATATCTCTAATCTCCACGTAATCGTGGGGCAGGTAGTATTTCCTCCATTTTGCTGATGGAAGAGGATAAATTATTTGCCATGGCTCTTCCCTTCGAACCTGGCTGACTCCTGAGTTCCCTGAGGTCTAAGAGTATTTTGAAGCCCAGGGGTCCCTGCCTTACATGTCTCAGACCCAACCTGGCATATTTTTGGAGTCCACTTACCTCTCTGGGATGCCTGGCCAGTGCCGGGGAGGGCTGCCTGGGAATTCTCTGCCAGGTATATGGTTCCTCTTCATGCTTACCTGGATCTGGAGGACTTGTCACTGTGGTGAACACACTAACCTCAGTCTAAACTGACCTGTTGACCAAAGGAAGGAAATTAATGGGAAAATTGGTGAAATTCAAGTAAGGTCTGTAGGTTAGTTGTGTGTGTTTTTTTTTTTTTTTTTTTTTTTTTTTTTTGCGGTACTGGGGATTGAACCCAGGGCATTCTACCTCTGAGCTACACCCCCAGCCCAATTTTTTATTCTTTATTTTGAAACAGGATCTCACTAAGTTGTGGAGGGCCTCACTAAGTAGCTGAGGCTGGCCCTGAACCTGCTATCCTGTCTCAGCCTCCCAAGTACTGGGATTACAAGCGTGCACCACCATGCCTGGCTAGTTAATATCGTATTGCTGTTAGTTTCCTGGTTTAGATATTTGTGCAGTGATTACATAAGATTATAACATTAGAGGGAACCGAGTGAAAGAATTTTGTGTTATATTATGTAAGACTAGAAGAATTATAATATAAGAACTTAAGAAGCACTTAAAATGGAAAGAATATATATATATATATATATATATTATACATATATATATATATATATATTGTGTTACTGGGGATTGAACTCAGGGGCATTCTACCTCCAAACTACACCCCCAGCCCTATTTTATTATTTTATTTTGAAATAGGGCCTCACTAAGTTGCTGAGGCTGGCCGCAAACCTGCGATCCTCTTGTCTCAGCCTCCCAAGTACTAGGATTACAAGCATGCGCCACAATGCCTGGCTTAAAAGAATATTTTTAAATCCCCCAAACCCTACTGACCTGTTCCCTGGCCATCCTAACAGAACTGAGCCCTCACAGACACTGTAGGGCTCCAGGGCCCAGCTCTGGACATTTGAATCACATGTTGGGGCGTCAGCCCAGGAAAGCCTCATGGTAAGCGTCAGTCCCTGTATACAAAGCAACACTCACCTCTTGGGTCCTCACAGCAAACAAGTCTCCCAAGCAACAGGGTGCACTTTGGAACAGACAGACAGACCTGGCTTTATGGACCAGGCATGCCATTCACTAGTTGTCAACCTGTTTCCCATCTGTAACATGGGGACAGCAGCCACATATACCTGTAAAGGTGGTTATGAGGGTTCGGTGAGCTGGACCTCTTTAGTACCCTAGCACACACATTGCACACGCAATGGGTGGCCCGTGGTCAGTGGGTGCCATTCTCTTCTCTGATCAGTGGGTTTGGTAGATGCCTCCATTCTCTGGGGGATGCCTGGGCCTGGCCAGGAGGGAGTAGGAGGGCAACTGCCCTGGCCACTCACTAAGGCCTTCTTGCCAGCTTTCTCCCACGTGGTAGAGAACACAGCCTTCTTTGGAGACGTGGTGCTGCGCTTCCCAAGGATCGTGCATCATTACTTTGACCACAACTCCAACTGGAACCTCCTCATCCGCTGGGGTATCAGCTTCTGCAACCAGACAGGTGTATTTGATCAGGGGCCCCACTCACCCATCCTTAGCCTGGTAAGAACTGGGGCAGAGGAGATCCGGGAGCACTGGTGGTGGGCTGGGAGCCTGGTGTCTGCCAGTGGTTGAGCCTGAATGTCAGTGGTTGGCTCTTTTCTCTCTGATGAGCCTCAGGGCACCCTGGGCCATGGAGGCCCCATTTCAAGGAGTTCTGTGCTGACCTGGGTCCCTAGGGTTTGTCACCTGACCCACATCTGTCCTGGACTGGGGCCTGAGTCCAGGGTGGAGGGAGTGGATCTCTGGTGAGCTGGAGGCAAAACGCAGAGGATGACAAGCTTTTCCTCACCTGCAGATGGCGCAGGAGCTGGGGATCAGCGAGAAAGACTCCGACTTCCAGAATCCATTTAAAATAGATCACTCAGAGGTGAGCTGTGGGGCCTCTGTCCGTGGCTGCTTTGCCTGTGCCTGTCATGGGGGCTGGGGCCTAGGGTGGAACATGAGAGCTCTGGATAGAGCCAGACGTTCCTGTGTCTGGGTCCAGAACCAGTCACTCACTGGAACCTTTGGGCTCCTCTTAGCCTCAATCCCCGTCTCTTCATGGAGTGTGGACCCCATCTGGGGGTGGGGGCAGGCTGGCCCCTGGTGTAGGGAGGAGTGGCATGTCTCTGAGGAGTCTAGGATTTTACCCTGGCTCACATGCTAAGAAGCTAGCCTGCTACTGTTACATGGATGCTGACAGGTCAGAGAAATGACTATTATAGCAAAAGTGGTAGCCAACCGGGTGTGGTGGTGCACGCCTGTAATCCCAGTTCTTGGGAGGCTGAGACAAGAGGATCGAAGGTCTGAGGCCAGCAGTGTGCAGTAATTTAGCAAGACCCTTTTTTTTTTTTGGTGGTGCAGGGGATTGAACCCTGGGGCATTCTACCTTTGAGCTACACCTCCAGTCTTTTTTATTTTTTATGTTGAAACAAGGTCTTACTAAGTTGTTGAGGTTGGCCTTGAACCTGTGATCCTCCTGTCTCTGCCTCCCAAGTACTGAGATTATAGACATGTGCCACCATGCCTGGCTAAGACCCTCTTTCAAAATAAAAAATAAAATAGGGCCGGGGTGTAGCTCAGAGGTAGAGGGTCCCTGGGTTCAATTCCCAGTACTTGGGGGGGGGAGTAGTAACCAGACTATTGGCCTGGTCATCTTGGTTCCCCTTGTTACCCAGGTCCCATGGAGCCACCAGGGAGGGGCCAGGTGGATGCCGTGTATACAGTGGGTTTGCAGTATCTCTGAGCCCCTCCGAGATTAGGAAATTCACCACTTTTATAGTGAATGAAAGCAAACCTACTCTTTGTCTGGGGGAAGACATTACCTTACCCTTCAAGATTGTTCTCTGCTAACACAATCCTGACAATGGCTCAGGTAAAGAGTGGCTAGGGATTTGCATTTTTGGTGTACTCAGACAGAACGTGCAGGGATGCTCAGGGCCCTGGCAGGTCGCCTCGCCCAACAGTCTACCCAAGCCCTACCTGTCTTGGTTTAACTCAGATTTTTACCTACATACACTATTCAGTCTGATTAAGCTGACCCATAGAGGCTGTCGCCAAATTCATTCCATTTGTGGTATTCTTCATTTATGAAGGCTCTTATTCGCTCTGTGTGTGTGTGTGTGTGCACGCGCGCGCATGCATGTGCGTGTGCGCTCTTCTCACTGTGCAGTCGTGGATGTCCCTCACATAGGAGGAAGGCGAATGCTTGGGCCACAGAGAGAGTAATGAGTGGCAGAATAAACTTAGTCTAGCATCATCAGCATGTGCTCTTGGACATAACCATTATACTTTGCTATTTCTCATTGGCTGGGGACAGCCCTGAGAGTTGACATTTTTCTTTCACTGTGCTGGGGATCAAACCCAGCGCCTCGTGTATGCTAGGCAGGTGTCTACTACTGAGCCACACACTTTTCAATGTCCAGCGTGGACCTGTCCACCTGTCGGGTTTGCTCAGCCCCTCTCATAAACGCCCTCTGTGCTTGGGCATTCTGGGAGTCCTTGCCTACATCTTACGCACCATTACTAGAGCCACCAGGCTGTGTGCTGGCCTCTGTCTCTGTCCAGGGGCCCTGTCCCCGCTCTTCAGATGCTCACAGGATGCCGGGGAAGGCAGCAGGGAGACCCTGTCCCAGTCCAGCTTGATGCTGTACCAGTGGTGGAGGGAGTACAATGAGCCGTGGCCCTGGGGGGAGCCCGCCCTGGCCTGGGCAGGAGGTGGTGCAGGCTGTGGGATGAGGAGGAGTTGCTGGGTGGAGCAGCAGAGGGAGGGCCTTCCAGGCAGAAGCGTGTGGCTGTACGAAGGCCCAGACCCTTAGCACACTCATTTGTTCAACATTCAGTGAGCATCTGTTGACTCCAGCCGGCAGGGAGGCAGACTAGCCCCAATCTCCTGGGAGTGGGAGGCTCCTTGTTGGGGGAGAGAGATGGTCAGTGAAAAATAGTCGATTTGGTAGAAGGCGACAAGGGCTGTGGAGGAAAAAGCAGGGGAATGTGGTTAAGGAACGCCCAGGTGCTATTTCACATGCAGTCAACATAGTCTTACTGAAAAGATCTAAAGGAGCCAGGTGTGGTGTCACATGCCTGGAATCCCCATACCTGGGAGGCTGAGACAAGAGGATCACAGGTTCAATACCAGCCTCAGCAATTTAGCGAGGCCCTATTTCAAAATAAAAAAAATAAAATAGGGCCGGGCATGGTGGCGCACACTTGTAATCCCAGTACTTGGGAGGCTGAGACCGGAGGATCTGGGTTCGCTGCCAGCCTCAGCTACTTAGTGAGGCCCTCCGCAACTTAGTGAGACCCTGTTTCAAAATAAAGATTAAAAAATCGGGCTGGGGGTGGAGCTCAGAGGTAGAATGCCCCTGGGTTCAATCCCTAGTACTGCAAAAAAAAATAAACGAATAAATAAATAATTAATTAATTAATAAAATAGGTCTGAGGTATAGCTCAGAGGTAGAACACCCTGGGGTTTAATCCCCAATACAAAAAAAAAAAAAGGGATCTGAAGGAAGCGAGGGAGCTGTGGATCTGGGGGAAGAACTTTGCAGGCTGAAGCTGCCGTCAGTGCAAAGGCTCCGTGCACGTTGGGAGCATCTTTGGGGGTTGGGGGACAGCGTGAGATGATGAGGTCACTGTTGTAGGCTGGGCTTTGGCATTTGCTCTGAGAGACATGGAGACCAGGGTGACATGTCACTTCAAAAGGATCAACTGAGCTGGGCATGGTGGCACACGCTTATAATCCTAGTACTTGGGAGGCTGAGACAGGAGGATCGCAGGTTCGCAGCCAGCCTCAGCTACTTCGTGAGGCCCTCCACAACTGAGTGAGACCCGTTTCAAAATAAAGAATAAAAAATAGGGCTGTGGATGTAGCTTGGAGGTAGAATGCCCCTGGGTTCAATTCCCAGTACCGCAAAAAAAAAAAAAAAATCAAAAAAGACCAACTGGCTGCTGTGTGGAGAGGAGTCTGGAGGCCAGGAGGAAGCAGGGACACAGATGAGCGGGTCACTGTGCTCGTCCATCTAGGAGCTGAAGGCAGCAGTGGAGCTAGTGAGAAATGGTCAGGCTCCCATCTCTCTTGGAAATGGAGTCAATAAGGTTTGCAGAGGAAATGTGGGGAGAGAGGAAGTAGCGTTAGGGTGACCGGAAGGCCTTTGGGCAAGCGCCTGGAAGAATGCTGGGGCTGTTTCTCTAGTGCTTGGAGTGGGATGAGTTTCTGTACCTGGTGAGCATCTGAATGAAGATACTGAGGAGGTGATTAGATGTATGACTCTGGATTCAGGAGGAGGAGGAGGAGCTTCAGATGTGAGTCTTGCCTGTGTAGAAGGCACTGGAAGCCACGGGACTGCACGCAGTCGCCTGGGGGGCCTGGTAGGTGGAAAAGCAGTCTGAAGCCTGAGGTCTGCGACGGGGCTGCCATCAGAGCTTGGGGAGTGACAAGGAGCTAGCAGAGAGCCCCGGAAGGAACGGTCAGCACAAACAGTGCTTTCCCAGAGGCCACTTGGGAAGGCCGTATGGGAAGGCTTGCCGGATGCTGCCGGCAGGTCAAGGAAGGTGAGCAGGGGAATCAATGGCTGGACTTGGAATGGACTACTGGGGGCCATCAGTGTTTTTTTTTTTTTTTTTTTTTTTTTGCAGTACTGGGGATTGAACCCAGGGGCATTCTACCTCCGAGCTACACTCCCAGTCCTGTTTTTTATTCTTTATTTTGAAACAGGGTCTCACTAAGTTGCGGAGGGCCTCACTAAGTAGCTGAGGCTGGCCGCGAACCCGGATCCTCCTGTCTCAGCCTCCCAAGTACTGGGACGCCTGGCTTCCATCAGTGGTTTTGATAGAAGCTGTTTTGATGGAGCAGTGGGACAGAAGATTGAGTCTAGAGCGAATGAGAGGAATGTAAATGGATGAGGCAAGTAGAGACAACCCTTTGGAAGAGTTCTGTTTTCTTTTTCTTTTTTTTTTCGTGGTACTGGGAATTGAACCCAGAGGCATTCTACCTCCAAGCTACACTCCCAGACCAATTTTATTTCTTATTTGGAAACAGGGTCTCACTAGGTTGCTGATGAGCCTCGCTAAATTGCTGAGGCTGTTCTCGAACGTGCGATTCTCCTGTCTCAGACTCCCAAGTACTAGGATTACAAGCGTGCGCCACCACGCCTGGCTCTGGAAGAGTTCTGTTTTCAAGGAGAGCAGACCAGTGGCAGAATAGCTGCAGGGACTGTGGGTCCAAATTTTAGTCGGGAGTAAGAAAAAAAAATACAAAGCATATCTGTATGCTGAGGGGAGGGAGGAATTGATGTTACAGGTCGGGGTGAGTTGCTAGAGTCTCAGCAGAAGAAGGGAGGAGGATGAGAGCTGATGCAAGGGGCCTGGGGTGGCCAGGGAAGGCTTGCTGGAGGAGACAGCTAAGCTAGACTTGAAGGATGAGTAGGCCCTGCCCAGCTAGTCAGGGAAGGGAGTAGGAAGAGGATAGGCATGTTGCTCTTGTGACCCAGCTAGGTGTGTTAGAGCCAGCTGGGCCTAGAGGGACCAGGATCCCTCTACCTGCCCTTCCTCAGCTGGAGTCAGAGTTTGTGGTTCCCAGTGGCCTTTAGGGTCTCCCAGCTATCCTTAAGCAGGCCAGGATTCACTGCAAGGGCTAGGAGCAGAGTACGATAGCTGAAGCACTGGGCAGAGGGGTGGGAGGCCTGGCAGATTAATTCTAGTTGGGCTTCCCACTTGCTGTGTGATTTGAGCACGTCACTTACCCTCTCTGGGCCACACTTGTGACTTCCCCCATCTTCCAGAGGCAGGACTCAATTTAACCTAGTAGGTGGATTACTCCACAAGGTGGAGCTATTAGTTTGTTTTTAATGTCTACCTTGATGAAACATGTCAAATTTGCCCCAAGAACATATAAAAAGGGGGTATTTCACAACCTGCATTTTGATACTGTTGTATGTCATGTTCTAATTTATTTTATTCAGAGAACACATGTGGAGAGCTAGTTGAGAACCAGGCAGGCACCGTGCCAGGGGCTTGGGCTTAGCAGTGAGTAACATCTGACGCCGTCCTCCCGAGACATGCTGTCCGGTGGGGTGACAGGCATGGAGTGGGAGCTCACAAGGGAGAAATGCTAAGAAGGAATCAGCACAGTGGAAGAGAGTGTGCCACCCAGGAGGCGGCCCCGGCGGAGGAGGTCCCCAGGGCGGCGACAGCAGAGCAGGTGGGGGCTGGAAAGAGCATTGTGGGCCTCGGCATAGCACACACAAAGGCCTGAAGTGGCGCCATCCTGGGACTCCAGGAGCCAAGGGGGTGCACTGTAGGATCGGGAGTGGCCAGTGGGTTCTCAGGAACTTTATCCTGCGAGTCGTGGAGCGTGACGGGATCAGATTCGCATCTTGGGAAGGTCTAGCTGCAGGGAGGAGGATGGCTTGAGAGGGACACGTGGATGTGGCGAGGCTTGGAGGGGCTCCTCGAGGTGTCCAGGAGAGAAGCAGATGGGTTTGAGAGAGGTGGAGGGGTTAAAATGAGCCGGGCCTTGGGGACTCGGTGTGGGGGAGAGGCAGGTGGGGCCGGGGTTCCTCTTTTCTGCCCTGCTCGCTTAGGTGGGTACAAGCAGCACTGTATTTCAGGATGGGGATGCTGGAAGAGGATGGGGCTTTGGGGAAATGGAGGCATTTGGGACATTGTAGTGGCAGTATGAGACAGGCGTTCTGCCCTGGAGATGCAGGTTTGGGGGTAACTGGTCACATAGGCTATCAGAGGCCATGGGTTAGGTAAGACTTCTGGAGAGTGCGGAGGGACGAGAGCCAACGTCCTGCCTGGGGTTGCAGCTGAAGATGTCCCAACCAGAGTCCTTGCCCTCCGCTCACCCCTGCTTGCCCTGTGTCCCAGCCCTTCCTCCCACTTGCCTCCGCTCCACCTCTGCTCCTGGGTGCTCCTTCACCTGGAGACTGTTCCTTGTTTCCACGTGGCAGTCCCTGTTGTCTGGGACATGCGGGCCTCCTCCCGGAGGGTGCAACAGGCAGGGACAGGGCCACTGTCCCTGGAGGAGTGTGTTCCCACCTCAGCAGCTGACCTTCTGCCTGGAATGCCCTTCTCTTCCGTTTGCTTGGCAAACTCCTGTTTATCTTTCCAGACCTGCTCAGCAGATTTCCCAAGCCCGTTTAAGTCTGTCCAGGGTTCCGTGAGGGCAGGGCTGTATCCAGGCAACCTTCCTTCTCCACACCTGGCTCTAGCTCAGAGACCCTGCTGCTGGCTGACTAACTCAGACCACTCCGCTCTTCTCAGTCCATTTCCAGCACTGACCCTTTCCAGAAGGCCCTGAGGGAAGAAGAGAAGCGCAGGAAGAAAGAGGAGAAGCGGAAAGAGATCCGAAAAGGCCCAAGGATCTCACGATCCCAGTCCGAGTTGTAGCCCTGGAGCAGCCCGGGATCAAGGGGCCAGTGGAGAGGAAGAGGACACAGCCATGTGGCTGTGGAGCAGCGGCGTCCACCATGGTGGTGAGCACCAGCCCTTCCAGATGGGGACACCACGTATGCCGGGTCCTCTGGGCCGAAGGGACTGAGCCCCGGGGCTGGATTTTCTCCTAGGGCCCCTCTGGAAGGGGTGCCAAGGGGGCCTTTAGAGGACACTGTGCTGCACAAAGGACCCCATGCAGACTGCTGGAGGAGGCGGCAGGAGGGGTCCTGGCCTGGGCTCTCCTGGCGGGTTAAGGCTGTTGGCCAGCTGGCTGCTACCCTTTGTGGTAAAGCAACAGAACCAGGGTCTGAGTCACGGGCAAAGGTGCCATGTCTGTTTCTGGTCCCACCATATCACTGAGTCACCCAGCACAGGTCCCAGCCCCTCAGCAGAGACACAATAAAAGCCAGCAAACCCATTGGCCCCACCAAGGCTGGTGAAGGGGCTGTGAGGGGACCAGGGGCCCTCAGGGATGTTGAGACCAGCTTGGAGAATGTTCCCATCTCATCAGGAGGAGCCCCAGGCCTGGTACAGAAGAGCAGCTGGGGCTTGGCCTTAGGCTTCCTATTCCTGCTTCAGCACTGCCCTTGACGAGTGATCAGTGAGAGGGGACCTGGAAGTGTCCTGGGAGGGTGTTTAATCAAGGAGACCTTGGAGTAACGTGGTCTCCATCCTTGGATACCTGGGGACAGTCATCGAGCAGGCACTAGGAGCCATCAGCTGCCCTGAGCCAGCTTGGTCAGCCAGTGAGCTCTCCATCTCAGGAGGTATGCAAGCAGAGTCCCGTGGCCACAGGGCAGAGAAGCTGTAGAAGGAGGTAGGCCCTGAGAGGGCATCCTGGCTTCTGTGGTCCCTGGTGGAGACAGCTGCTCTTTGTTCCTGCCCCTCCCAAGCACAGGAGGGAGGGGCTTCAGTGGGAATCCTACCTCTGCCTCTTAGACCTGCCAAGCCAGGGTCTGACTTTTCTTGTGTGTATGTGGTATTGGGGATTGAACTCAGGGGTGTTCTACCTCTGAGATACACCCCCAGCCCTATTTTATTTTTTATTTTGAAACAGGATCTCACTATGTTGCTGAGGCTGACCTTGTTGTCTCAGCCTCCCAAGTTCCTGTGCGCCACTACACCCGGTCAGGGTCTGCTGCTGCTTCTTTTTTTTTTTTTTTCGGTACTGGGGATTGAACCCAGGGGCATCCTACCTCCGAGCTACACCCCCAGCCCTATTTTTTATTTTTTATTTGGAAACAGGGTCGCACTAAGTTGCGGAGGGCCTCACTAAGTAGCTGAGGCTGGCCACGGACCTGTGATCCTCCTGTCTCAGCCTCCCAAGTACTGAGATTACAAGCGTGCACCATCACACCTGGTTAGGCTGTGCTTCTTAATGGGACAGACACACAGTCATCTCCAGACCCCCCACACCTGGCCTTCTACCACTAACAGCACCCAGTCAAGTGCTGAGTCTAAGCCCATCCGACTTGCTGACTGACCCTGGCCTACCCCTTCCCTTCCCTGCACCAAAACCTTCAATAGCAAAACAAATTCATTGAAGTCTGAACCCTCTGCCCAGCCCTAACCTGCTTCCTTGGCCTCTCTACTGGCCAGAGCAACAAAGGGAAGCCAGGCCTTAGGGAGGCCTCATGGAAGGGCCCAGAACATCCTGCACCCTATCATTCACTCAGGAGAAGTAAGGAGACAAGAGGCAGCTGGAGGAGAACTGGGAGGTGGCTGGAGAAGTTTTCCATTGGAACTTCCCACCAGCCCCCTGCTCCCCTTGCTGGACAGGGGTGGCGGGACCAGGTGGTGGGCTTGACCTCAGAGACCTGGGCTCTGTCCCCAGCTCTGCCCCTTCTGGCCATGTGACCCCAGTCAGTTTCTGTGGGCATTACAGGAAAGGGCAATCCTAAAGTTTATGAACTAGAGGGCCAGAGAAAGGGTGGGACCCACCGTCAGTTGTTTAACCTGTCCTGGTGTCCTCAGGCGGTGACAGGGCCATAGCAGCCCCCCGGCTCTTCCCCATCCTCTTCATGCTGGAGAGGTGGTTGCTGACTCTGCAGAAAAGGTGCCTCCTCCCTTAACTGGACGACGAACTTTCTAAGAATCAGGCCTGCTTAGTGACGGATCTAGCTTTCTCAAGAATGGTGGGAGGTTAAAGGACACCTCAGGACAGCGTAGAGGTGGTTCCAGCTTTGGCTGGGGGTCCTACCAAGTGACTTCTAGGGGACTCTGTCATCAGCGGGATTATTATAATTTGAGGCAGAGCTTGGGAACTGCAGAGTGATGAGGGAGGCAGCCCAGTGTGCTGGGAAGGCCCAGGCGACTTGGGACTAGCCTTGGTTCTGTCCCTTGCCAGCTGTTGTCATCAGAACCAGGCCCTTCTCACTCAGATCCTTGGGTCCCCATCTCGGGATGCTCAGGTGTCTGGGAGGGTAAGAGCCTGGAGAAAGGGCCCTCGTAAGCAGAAGGTGCCTGGAATTTGAGTGACTTCTCAGTGACAAGCGCCCTTCTCTGGTCGTTCTTTGTTCACCACCTGGGTTTGCTGAGTGCCCACTGCATGCAGGGCATAAGAGAGGGGTGCAGTCTTCCCTGTCTTCACATCCGCCCCATCTGGTACCTCTTTCCTCCTGGGCTCTTCTCTCTACACCTTCAGCCTCTCTCCACCTTGGTGGATCCTATCGTCTCCATGTCAGATGAGCCCAGGGTTTCCCATCTGCCATCTTCAAAAACACAAAAGCATTCTTTGCCCCCACTCCTTGCCTTTGCGGCCAGTGTTGACTGTGGGCACTTGTTCTGGACACTCCACTTTCTGAGTCTTATGGGTAGAGAGCACCCTGCTTCCCCAGCTGTAAAGGCCTGAGGGCACGTATCTGGCCAGCCTCTGCCTGCAGCTGGTATTCGCCTGACCACCTCCACCAGCTGGATGCACCCAGTCTGTGTGGGAGTTGTACTGGTGACCGCAGGTACCAGGGACAGCAGTGAGGGGGAGGGGGTGTTTGTAGTGGCCAGCCCAATGACCAGTGACAGGAGTACCCAATGGTGGCAACAGTGATGCTGTCACTGTGGTCTTGGACATTGCTCCAGTCTGCCAAGCTTCTAGGCCTGGTCTGTAGTACCCCTGGAGAGCCTGGGAGCCCCCTAAAATCCTTTAAGGCAGAGTTTCATCAATGGCACTATTAGCATTTTGGACCAGGTAACTGGGTGTGAGGAGGGCTGTCCTGAGTGATAAGATATTTAGCAGCATCCCTGGCCTCTACCTACTAAATGCCAGTAGCAGTCCCTCAGTTATGACAGCCAAAAATGTCTCCAGAATTGCCAGATGTCCCCTGGGGTGGGGGTGGGGTGAAACCTCCCTGCTCTACAGCCCTTCTCCAGCACCCGTCATCCTCAGCCCTGCCCAGGCATTGCCTGCAGAGATACTACTGATGGCTACTGCTTCTCGGCTAATCCTCCTGGTGCTGTCTTCCTGGCTCTTCTGTCCTCACCTGATCCTTTATGTTTTTTTTAGTACTGAGGATTAAACCCAGGGGCAATCTACCTCCAAGCTAGCCCCTACCCAGCCCTTTTTATTTTCTTTTTTTTAATGTGTGCTACCAGGGATAAAATCTAGGGGCATTCTACTTCTGAGCTACACCCCCACCCCTATTTTATTTTATTATTTTTTCTTTATTTTGAAACAGGAGGTCGGGCGTGGTGGCGCACGCTTGTAATCCCAGTACTTTGGGAGGCGGAGACCGGAGGATCCGGGTTCGCGGCCAGCCTCAGCTCTCTCGCTCTCTCTCTCCCTGTCTCTCTCTCTCTTTCTCTCTCCTTAGTGAGGCCCTCCGCAACTTTGTGAGACCCGGTTTCAAAATAAAGTATAAAAAATAGGGCCGGGGGCGTAG
>PVJS01042618.1:0-17431 GCA_004027185.1 Glis glis
TCTTTTTGTGGCTTGAGAGCTCCTTTTTCAAATGGCTGAATAATGTATTACAGTTTGTTTATCCATTCATTTATTCAAAGATGCATTGGTTGCTTCCAAATTTTAATAAGTATAATTAAAACGGCTATAAACATCCATGTGCAAGTTTCTGTGTGGACATATGTTTAACTCATTTTGGTAAATACCAACATGTGCGATTGTTGAATCACATAGAATCTTGTTTTGTGACACATTGCTTAACTGTCTTGCAAATGGTTGTACTCCTTTTTATTCCCATCAACAGTGAATAAGAGTTTCTGTTGATCCACATCATTGACAGTATTTGGTGTTGTCAATGGTTTGGATATAGCCATTTTAATTGGCCTGCAGTGATATCTCACTGTTTGTGAGATTTGAAATTCCCTGATGACATGCAATGTTGAGCATCTTTTCATAGGCTTATTTGCCATTTGTATATCTTCTTTGATTTGTTGTCTGTTTATATTTTGCTTATTTTAATTGTATCATTTTTATTTTAGAGTTTCATGTGTTCTTTATTAGAGTTTTTATTAGATATGTGTTTTCAAAAATTTTTCCCAGCCAGTAGCTTGATTTTCATGATCTTAATAGTTTTTTTTTTTTACAGAGCCGAAGTATTTAATTTTACTGAAGTTCAAATTATGATTTTTTTGCCTATGATGTTAATCTAAGAAGTCATAGCCAATCCTCAGGTCACCTATATTTTCTCTTCTATTATCTTCTAGTAGTTTTGAGTTTCATCTTTTACTTTGAAGTGTGCAATATTTGACACACTATTTGTGAAAGTTCTGTGTCTACATGCATTTTTTGTTGTGGTGGTGTTACCTAGTCATCCCAGTGTCATTTGTTTCAAAGATTGTCCTTTCTCTAATGTATCACATTAATTTTTACTCATTAAGAAGTTTAATATAGTTGAGGACTTACTCTGTTACTCTGGACCATTGATTAAAGGTTAATCTAGATTCTAGAGAATGATAATCTTGTGCTTTGATTTTAGATTTATTTTCACAGAATTGTTTGAATTATACAATAAATGTTTACTGAGCATTTTCTCTGTGCCAGACGCAATGTCAATGTTAATTGCTGGTGATAAAATAGTGAACAAACACATATGATTCCTATGTCTATTAACTACACAGGTTAGTGAGGAGTATTATCACATTAATAGAATTTCAGAGTGAAAATCTACTTCTGAGATCTTGCAGAGCAAATAGTCTTCCACATTTTACAGAAAATGGCTGCAAGGTCATTACTTACTTTTTGACAGTAAGGTTAGAAAAGATAAATTACTCATGCAAGACAATACAACTATTGGAAGAGATGAAAGTCCAAATCACCTGGATCCTATAAAGTGTTATTTTTTCTTCTCTACTCTCTCTTTGTTATGTGGTATATGCTAATTTGAAAGTTCCTAGCCAGGCAAGGTGGCACACAACTGTAATCCCAGTACTTGGGAGGCTGAGACAGGAGGACCACAGGTTCAAGGCCAGCCTCAGCAACTTGGAGAGATCCTCGGCAACTTAGCAACCCCCTTTTTCAAAATAAAAAATAAAATAGGACTGGGGTGTAGCTCGGAGGTATAATGCCCCTGGGTTCAATCCCAAGTACCAACAAGAAGTTTCTAATACTCATGGTGAAACAACATAAATTCTTTGATTGGAGATATGTTATAATATATTGAACCTAAAGAGTAAGGATTTTTTACTGGCAAAACCCCGCAAAGCTAATTATATGAACTCCTCTCCTGTCTTGAGTCGAATCAGGCAGACACTTGCTGATAGATGAATAAAAATAGAGAGGCTTTTGAACTTACAGCTTCTTTTATTTTCCTGTAAGGGAACATGCCATCCTGTAAAACTTTCTTTGAAACTGCCTAGAACCAAAGCCAATGGAGGCACTTCATCATGCTTTAGTACTGGTTCTTTGAGGATAAGTATTAGATAAAATTATATTTCCCTAGATAATCTTTTTCTTTGAATTGGAAAATTCATAGGGAAGTTCTGAGAATTAAGAAAAATTGTAATGTGGTATTTCTACATTGTACTTATTCTGTCCTGTATCTGATGTAGTTTCATTTAACTGTAAGGAATAAAATATATGCATTTTCTACATCATATGTGATTTCTTATGCCTTTGATACAAAAGCAAGCAAAACACATATGGAGTTGCTCACTTTGTAGACACTTAGCACATCAGGAGAACCTGAAAGTGTTTGTTTTTAGAAAGTCTTTTATTTGAGGTGTTTTTTAAATTAAACTTTTTCATTTTGAGAAAACTATAAACTCACATTTAGTTGTAAGAAATAATGCAGAGATCATTACACAGCTTTTTAACAATGTACTTTTTACACAGCTTGTAACAATGGAAACATTATACAACATTATAGTAAAATATCACAGGTAGAATACTGACATTGATGCAGTCAATATACAGAGTACTTTTGTCATAAATATCCCTCAGGCTGTTCTTTTATAGACACACCCAATTCCCTATGACCCCACCACTTCCTTAAATTTAGGCATCTATTACTCTGTTTTTCATTTCAATAGTTTTGTCATTTAAAAATTTTATGCAAATGGATTCCACACTGTGTATACATTTTTCTGCCTTTTCCTATCCAACATAATTATTTGGAGGTGATATACAGGTTTTTGCTTGTAGTTTGTTCAAATAATTCATTAATTTTATGGCAAAGTAGTAGTCAATGATATTAATAGTTTAATCACCTACAAAAGGAAATCTAGGTTGTTCTTAGTTCTTGGCTATTGAGAGGAAATAGGATATAAATATTCATGTGGAACTTTTTGTGTTTCATTTGTCTGTGGGTAAATGCCCAAGAGTTCAATTCCTGTGCTGTATGTTAGTCACATGTTCAGATTTTTTTAAACTTTTTTTACAAATTTATGTGTGCACTGTAATTATACATCATAGTGAGATTCAAAGTGATAACATTCATATATGCACACAACATCTCTTGGTGTGTTTTCCTCTGCATTCTATGCTGCCATACCCTTTTCGCTCACTGTACATGTTAGTGAGATTGGTAGTTATAACTCCATATATGAATGTAACATTATCTCGTCTGTTTCCTTTCTCAAGACATCTTTTTCCCTTCTCCCGCTCTCTCCCCCAAACCATTTCCATTATTCTATTGGTCTTTCTCCTCATTTTATGAAGTTCTTTTTTTTTCTTTTTCTCTCTAGCTTTCCACATATGAGAGAAAACATATGACCCTTGACTTTCTGAAACAGGCTGATCTCACTTAGCACAATATTCTCTAGTTCCATCTGTTTTCCTGCAAATGACATAATTTTGTCCTTCTTTACAGCTGAGTAAAACTCCATCATTGTGTGCATTTGTCACATTTTTTCTATCCATTCTTCTGTTGATGGACACCTAGTTTGGTTCCACAATTTGGATATTGCTAATTGTGCTGCTATAAACATAAATATTCATGTATCACTGTAGTATTCTAACTTTAATTATCTTGGAAAGATACTGAGGAGTGGTATAGCTGGGTCATATGGTATTTCCATTTGTCTTTTGAGGAACCTCAGTACTGAACTCCATAGTGTTTGTGCTAATTTACATGCTGTTTATGTCAACATTCTCGCTGCTATAATCCCAAAAGACTGACCTTACAACTTAGAGGAAGGATAGAGGAAGGAAGATTTATTCGCTCATAGTTTTCTTGGAGATTTTGGGTTCAGTCCACATGAGGCCAGGGTTTGTGGATCCCAGAGCATGGCAATGGGAAGCGGAGAGAGGGAGAATGCAAGACTGGTCTTGATCATCATGAAGACCAGAAGCAGACAGGGAAAGCAGGAGGAAATAGGAGCTATATCTAATTCCCAAGACCACAACCCCAGGAACCCCTACTTAGCAATCAAGCCCCACTTCCAACATTGCTACCATTTTTCTAGGGGGACATTATAAACCCAAACCGCTATACTCTGTCCCTGGCCTCCTAGACATCACAGTAACCTCACAATGCAAAATGCATTTAATCCAGCTCCAAGAGTTCCATAATCTTAACAGTTTTATCATTGATCAAAAGTCCAGTTAAAAATGTTCTCTGAGACTCAAGGTATACTCTTGGCTGCAAGCCCCCATAAAAACAAAATGCGAGTTACATGCATCCAATGTACAATGGCACAGAGTAAGTATTTACATTCCAAAAAGGAGAAATAGAACCATAGAAAGAAGGAATCGGGTTAAAAAAGTATTGAAATTAGCGAGGCAAGCACTTGATCCTATAGCTCTACTTATGACATCCATGGAACATGATGGTGAGATGTGATCTCCAAGGGGCCTTGGCAGCCCTGCCCCTATAGCCTGGTTGATTGCAATGGGTAGCATACTTGCTCTTCTAGCCTGCCTACATGGCTCACAGCTTGCAGCCTTTCCTCATGGTTGTTCCACATCTCTGACATCTCTAAATCTCAGAGTTTTTTCTTGCAACCTGTGCTTTACCCTCACAGATTCACAAATTGCCCCATTTTGGGCTTGCTTGCACATTGCCTGGCTTCCCAGGCCTTCCTTTGAAATCTTGGGGGAAGCTGCCATGACCCCTTTTTATCAGTAAAGTCAGCATTATGTGAGCGCCGAGATGGACTGCCAACAGGAAAGGTAGCCATGCCCTCTTTAATCACTGCCACTGAACCCTTTTCAGTCATAGCCATTGGCCCAACCTCCATCTGGACCAGCTCTGGTCCCACCTCCATCACAGCCACTACTTCTTCCTTCCTTTCATTCATCTTACTTTCTTCCACAACATCATCTCTCTATGCCCCAATTTTATACATTCTTTTCTGGAAAAACTGCAAATCTATAAAGTCTCTCGGCTTTACTTTCTACTCTCGAAATTCAGTGCACAATTCAGTGAATACAGACATCCATATCCACAATGCAGTTTGGATATTTTGCTGTTTTGAGATTTCCTCCGCCAGTTTAATCAGTCTGTCATCTTTAAATTTGGCCTCACACAAAGTTTCAGGACATGGGAAAAATTCCAATAAGTTCTTTGCCAGAATGTAACATGTGTGGCCTCACTGTGGAGTCCTCTTTTCCCTCTGAAGTTTCCTGAACACAGTGTCTACCATACGCCTTTCTAGCCACATTCTGGCCCTTCCAACTTCTTCTCACAAAACAGTTCCAAAGACTCACAACCCATATGTTCAGACATACAAATAGGAGTAACCTCACTCCTCTGATACTAATTTTTGTTTTGGTCAACATTGTCACTGCTATAATCCCAAAATACTGATAACACAACTTAGAGGAAGGAAGATTCATTTGCTTACAGTTTCCTTAGAGATTTTGGGGTCAGTCCATTTGAGGCCAGGGTTTGCGGATCTCATGGCAGGGCATCAGGAAGCAAAGAGAGAGAGAGCACAATATCCCCCACACACATCATGGAGACCAGAAGCAGAGAAAGGGACAGAGAGAGAGAGAGAGAGAGAGAGTGTAGGGGAAGTAGGAACTTATTTAATTCCCAAAGCAACACCCCAGGAATCTCTCCTTACTAACCAAGCCCTGCTTCCATCATTGCTACATTGTTTCTGTGAGGGCTAGGGGGACATTCTAAATCCAAACCACTTCACGCACCCACCAACAGCATATGAGTTCATACTTTCCCAAATCCTCATCAGCATTTACTATTGTTTGTATTCTTGATGATTGCCATTCTAACTGGAATTAGATGGAATCTCAGTGTGGTTTTGATTTGTATTTCCCTGATTGCTAATGACGTTGCATATTTTTTCATATATTTCTTTCTTTTGAGAAGTGTTTATTCAGTTCAATTACCCATTTTTTGATTGGGTTATTTTTGGTGCTAAATTTTTTGAGTTCTTTATATATTGTAGATATTAGTCCTCTATCAGAGGAAAAACTGTCAAGGATTCTCTTCCATTCTGTAGGCTTTCTCTTCAGGCTCTTGATTATTTCCTTTGTTGTGCAGAAACTTTTTAAATTGATGGCATCCCATTTATTGATTCTCTGTTTTATTTCCTGGGCTGTGGGAGTCTTATTGAGGAAGTCTCTACCAGTGCCTGTATGTTGGAGAGTTGGTGTCCTATGTTGTCTTCTAGTAGTTGCAAAGCTTCTGGTCTAATTTCTATGTATTTGATCCATTTCGAGTTGACATTTGTACAGGGTGAGAGATAGAGGTCTAGTTTCAATCTTTGACAAATGTACATAAACCTTTTCTAGCACCATTTCTTGAAAAGACTGTCTTCTCCAACATATGTTTTTGGCATCTTTGTCAAGGATCAGTTGGCCGTAACTCTGTGGATGTGTCTCTACAGATTCAATGCAGTCCCTATCAAAATACTAATGCCATTCTTCACAGAATTAGAAAAATGGTCCTAAAATTCATATGGAAGAAGAAAAGACCCAAAATAGCCGAATCAATTCTGAGCAATAAGAACCATGCTGGAGGCATTCTAATACCTGATTTTAAATTGTACTATAGAGCAATAGTAACAAAAACATGGTATTTGCATAAAAACAGATGCATAGACCAATGCAATAGAAGATACAGAAACAAATCTACACACTTATAGGCAGTTGATATTTTTTAGAGTTTTATTGGTATAATATAATTATACATCATAGATTCAAAGTGATTCATTTAGCCAGTTGATTTTTGACAAAGGAGCCAAAAGCATATGCTGGGAAAAAGGCAGCTGTTTCAATAAAGGGTGTTGGGAAAACTGGATGTACATATATAGAAGAAAGAAACTAGTCTCCTATCTCTCAGTGTTATCATCTCTGTGTTGGCATTCAGTTTATCTTCCTGGTTCTTAGTATGATTATCGAGTTTTTATTGAAACTTTGACATTGTCAATATTATGTTATGAGATTCTGGATATTATTTAAATTTTCTTCTTTTACTCATCACCCTGGACTCAACTGAAGGAGCAGTGGATGGCACAACTTTCAGGTAAAGCTCACTACTTTGGAGTAAAAGTAGTAATCTTTTTTCCTTGCTCAGCACTATGCCTCAGATATCTTTTCCTTTTCATTGTGTTGAGATTTTTGTTTTATGCTTCATCTGTGCTCATTGATTGCTATGATGTATTTCAAATATAGATTGAGCATTCCTAATCCAAAATCCCAAGTGCTCCAAACCTGAAAGGTTTTGAGAACTGAGTACTTACATGACATCACAAGTGGAATTCCACTCATGACCTCATTTGATAGGTCATAGTCAAGCAGGTACACAATGATATGAAATTATCACAATGTATGAAATTACCTTCAGGCAATTTCACTATATTTCATTTATTTGAAATATAAACAAATCTTGTGTCTATACTTTTGTCCCCTCCATAGGATACCTCATTAAAATGTGCAAATATTCCAAATTCCAAAAAAAAAAAATCTCAAGGCCAAAACACTTCTGGTCCCATGCATTTCAGATAAGAGATACTCAACCTGTAGTTTTGACTTAACTTTGCCATTTTAGGGTTCAATTTTAGCCTGGACAAATGATTCAGGGTCAAAAGTGTATGAATAAAGGGGACTTCAGACAAATGAAGAGGGATACCAATAGAAAAGTGGAAGGGGATTTGAGGAGGTAGGTGGGGAAGGGAGGGGGAGGCTTGATGAAGGAAACTGTTTAACTAATGCTAAGTACCTTTATGATATTATCAATACCAATCTCTATAATATGTATGGGGAGGAGGTGGGATCTGGAGGGAAACACATCAGGCATTGTGTGCATCTATGTTTCTATCACTCTGAACATCATTATATCATTTCAATGCACTAATAAAAGTATATTTAAAAACAACCCTTTTCCCTCTTAAAAAATCCATGAAAATGTATAAGCATAAAAAAGATGTATTAGAAAGTAGAACAGCAGTCATTTTGAAGGCTAACTCCTAATCATACAGTAATACTTTTGCTAATATATCCCTTTTGAACACTGATGCCCTGAATTCTCATGTTATTCCCTAGTTCTGTGAGATCCATGTTGTGGTTCATGTGGTACCCAGAATTCAAATAGGCATACTCAGATCACCTCACCCTGGTAACATTTTGTCTTACAGTACAGGGTAGGGTCAGAGAGGTATCAAAAATCTTTTTTTTGTATTCTAAAAAAATTATAGATTAAAAATCCTTATGCAAGGCTTTCATCAGAACCAAGTGGGCAGATTGGGAAATTGTAGGAGGGCACCCCTAGCTTGCTTGGAAGAAAAAAGCTGCCACATTTTAGTCTCTGGCACTGCTTTTCACTTAATGATTTCACTTGCTAATACCACATTTCCTTAAGTGATAGGAGAAAACTTTAGTGAACTACCCACTTTTAGCAAAATTTAGGTACCAGATAGTTATAGTTAGATATAGAATGGCCTATTGAAGAACTCATAAATTGGTGTTTTGGAGTTGATGTAATTGAGTCATGAGGATTGTAATCCCAGCTGAGGTTAAAACCATTGTAATGGTTTTATCCGGGTGGTGGCCTAGGCTGGTAGAGTATGACCGGAGAGGGTGGGTTCCTGGGGGAGCAGCCTTGGGGATGATATATGGTTTGTCCTCCCCATGATCTCTGTCTTACTTTTGGCCTTCATGATGTGAGGAGCACAGCCCATGTGCTCTCCCTCTCTCCACTTCCCACCACCATGCCCTGAGATCCATTGTCCTGAGCCTCACATGGAATGAACCTGAAACCACAAGAAAATACATCTTATTTCCTCTAAGTTACATTGTCACGCTTTTAGATTATAGCTGTAAGAATGCTGACCAGAACACAAATTTAGAACACAGTAAGACTAACTTGAGATTTTTTTTTAGATAGCAGCAGATAGCTTCAGGATACCATCTCAAGTGACTTGACTAAGCCTCAAGGATGTTGATTTCAACTTGTAAAGACCTTCTTTTTTTAACAATAATTGCTAACTAGCCATTTTCCAGGGACTAGCTTCCAATAAATAATTAGAAATATATTTAACAGAAACATCATTTTAAAATGACTAATGCATGGGGACAAAAAACACCCTATCCAAAACCCCCATATATTTTAAAGAAGAAAAGCATTTTTTCTAATAGAAAAGTAAATTAAAATACATTTATTGGTGCATTGTAGTCTTACATCATAATGTAGTTCATAGTGATAGTGGCATACATGAACACAGCAAAACAACAACAAAACATTATGTTAGTGTTTGCATCAGGAGCCTGTAGCTACTTATGTTCTGTATTTTCTAGTTTTGCGATGAGCAAATTCTCTTTTGTGCTTAGCCCCATTTAGTTCTGTCACAACCAAAAATCCTGACTAATAAACCACCCTGGCAAGAAGAAAAGAAAGAAAATAAATTACAAATGATTATTTTTGTGAGTCATAGTTTAAGCAAGTAATGCAGTTATACTTAAGAGATTACATTTTTTTTTTTGGTGGTACTAGGGATGGAACCCAAGGGCATTCTACCTCTGAACTACACCCACAGCCCTGATTTTTGTTCTTTGTTTTGAAACAGGGTCTCACTAAGTTGTGGAGGGCCTCAATAAGTAGCTGAGGCTGGCCACGAACCTGCGATCATCCTGTCTCAGCCTCCCAAGTACTGGGATTACAAGCATGCGCCACCACACCTGGCTAAGAGATTACATTTTATGTAATCAAATCCTATGTTTTTTCCATGATCATCCAATTTATAGAAGCACTTGATATTCAATCTGTTGATTTAATTCTGGACATTGTTAATTATCTCCAGTTTTACTAACTTGGAATTGATTCATATATTTCCAGTAAGAGTTGTTCATCACTATAATTTGCCTCCTGTTTCTTTATCACTTTCCATTATAAAACATCATTAGATCATTTATTTTCCCTCTTTGAGTTTAGCTAGTATATAAAAAGGGGATTTAAATGTAAATAATTGTGTTAGCTGTTGGTCGCACTTTATGATGGTGGAAAAAATTTAAATGGTGAATTCTGTGAGTATTTAGTAGGCTTGAGAGAAGAGGTGTCTCTAAATTCAGTCAAACAAACATTTATGTACTGGCAACCATCTTGGGTGAACAGCACTTAATAATGACAAAAGGAATACAAGAAATGGAAGTAATGATTTCTTTCCTCAGAGATCACTCAGTGTTGTGGGAGATATCAACCAATTGAAAAGTAGTATATACATCATTAGGAATTATGATTTTCTTTGCTATTGTTCTGATTTAGCTCTGACATTAGTCAAGCCAGATCAATTTTTCAATCTATAGCTCACCATTAAACTTTTAGCAAGGATGGAACTGGAGGACATTATGTTAGGTGAAATAAGTCAGACAAGAAGAGACAAATACTGCACACTTATATGGGGAAGGTAAAATGTTGACTTCAAGGAAGTAAAATAATAGATTAATGGTTACCAGGGTCTTGGAAGTGTGTGGGTTGGGAGCAATGTAGAGAAAATGGTTAATAGGTATAGGGATGCAGTTGGATAAGAGAAATAACCTCTAATGTTCTATAGCACAGTAGGATAACTGTGGTTGACAACAATTGCTTGATTATTCCAAAATAGCATGTAGAGAGGATTTGGAATGTTCCCAACTTAAAGGAATAATATATGTTTGAGGTGACAGATGTACCAATTGTCTTTATCTGATAATTATACTGAACACATGTATTGAAATGCCACACTGTACCCCATAAATATATGCAATTAGTGTCAATTAAAATAAAAATATATTTTAAAAAACATTTAGGAGAAGTAAATCACAACTCCAACAGAAAAAGGCTGATCTAACTGCCATGAAGGCATTTTTTCTATGTTGTTAACTCTTGAACTCAATTTTGCTCCCTACTGTCTAAAACACTTTAAATTCACAGATAAGAAAGATTATAAATCCAAACTTATTATACAGCCTACATACAATGTTTTCTTTCTAATAAATTTGACAGTAACTATATAATAATGATTTAGAAGAGTGAATAGTAATGTTTAAAGTTATAGTGAGGATGTTGATTTTTCTGATGCTAATTTGTTAAAAATTGCAGTTTACAAAGAGCTTTCACACATACTTCATTTAATCGTAATAAACTCTTATTAATTTTTCTTCTGATTGTATAATCCCCATTTAACATATTTAAGAGATCCTTTAGAAGGATTTTGATTCACCATTAGTTATACCACTATAAACTTACAGAACAGATATTTTTCATATACTTTTATTAGTGCATTTTAATCTCATATGATAATATAGTTCAAAGTAAAAGGGACATACATACACATAGCACTTTGTGAGCTTTCCCCAGTTCCCTCCTCACTCTTTCCCTTTCCCCATGCATGATATTGAGATTGGCATTGGTAAATTCACATGTGTACATAATGTCAGTGGAGGTGATTTCTTCATTAATTCTCCATCCCCCATCCTCCCCTCAACCTCCTCCATCATTCCACTGGGGTTTCTCCTCCATTATCTAAAGTCTGTCTTGTATCCCATTTACTCCCTACCTTCTTCATTTGAGAGAAAACATATGAACTTTCACTTTCTGTGACTGGCTAATGTCACTTACATCATGTCCAGGTCCATCCATTTTCCTAAAAATGACATAATTTTGTTTTTCTTGATTGTTCAGTAGAATTCTATTGTGTGTATATCCCATAATTTTGTAATCCATTCGTTGATGGACACATAGGTTGCTTCCATAATTTGGCTATTGTGAACTGTGCTGCTATAAACATAGATATGCATGCATCACTAAAATATTCTGATTTCAGTCCCTTTGGAAAGATACCCAGGAGTGGTAGAACTCGATCATATGGGGGATCCATTCTCAGGTTTCTGAGGAATCTCCACACTGATCTCCATAGTTGCTGCACTAATTTGCAATCCCACCAACAGTGTGGAAGAGTTCCTATTTCCACACATTTTTGTTAGCATTTATTGTTGTTTAACTTCTTGATGATCACCATTCTAATTGGGGTTATATGGAATCTCAGTGTAGTTTTGATTTGTCCCTCCCTGATTGCTAGTGATGTTGAACATTTTTCATATATTAATTAGTCATTTGTATTTCTTCTTTCATGAAGTTTCTATTTAGTTCAATTGTCCATTTATTGATGGGATTATTAATTGTTTTAGTGTTAAGTATTTTTAAGTTCTTTGTACATTCTAGGTATTAGTCCTCTATCACCTTACACACAAGTCAACTCAAGGTGGATCAAAGACCTGGGAATTAGACCAGAGATTTTGAAATCACTAGGGGAGGAAATAGGACCAACACTCCAACATATAAACACTGATAGAAACTTCCTCAATAAGACCCCAAAAGCTCAGGAAATGAAAACAAGAATTAATAAATGGGATGGCATTAAATTTAAAACATCTGTTCAGTGAAGGAAACCATCAAGAGTCTAAAGACAATAGATACTTGAACTTAGGTCTCTAACCCTGATTCCAGCATGTTTCCAAATATAACCATCACTTCTAAAATGCAGATATTAAATTGAATTCCATTAGAACATAAAAATTTAGGTCCTTAATTTGTCATATTTTGTAGAATAAATGAAAATAAAATAGATACTAAATTTTGTTTTTTATTTTATAAAATAAAACTGCATACAAAAAAGAGTAATGGCCTTTCTGACCAATACTCTTCAGTTTAATGTTTAGAATTTATAATTAGTATAAGCCTTTATATTCTAGATATTAAAAGACTTGTTTTAATACAATATACATAAAGAAAATGGCTGAATTCATTAGTTTATAGATGATGGATTTTCATAAAATATGTACTCCTGTGTTATCAGAACCTGATATAAAATCAGCAACTGAGAAAACCTACATAGTATCATCTTCCATTTGCTACCTTTCAATAAAGAACAACTAATGCCCTTATTTTTAATGATGTAGATTGGTTTTGCCTGGTTTTGAACTTAGTGTAAATGGAATTATAAAACAATGAATAAGTTGGAATTCTCATATTATAAAATAGTGTAGAGTTTTATTCTTAAGATTATGGACCTAATTATTGTGTGGACCTAATTATTTATGAAAAGTGAAATTCAGTAGAATGAAAGAACAATGTTAAAAATTATCTTTTACATGTTACTATTTTACACCTATTGTCTGATATAATTCTTAATAACATGGTAGTTTTAGCTATAAATATCCATTAAGGTTTATACTAAGTGTGGATTCTGGTTATTAACTGAAGGCCATTAGTAAGAAACACTATTGCTCTTTTCTCTTTTTTTCTACTCTATTCTCAAGTACTCATAAAGACAGAGTAAATCTAATTGTGCATCTTCAGCTTAGCCTGGACTTTAAGACTCTGAGAGACTAATTGTCTTACATAGCAAAGAATATTTCAGACCATTTTCTTCTTAGGAAGTCTCCTCAGTATTCATTCAGTATTTATTTTGGTGCTTCCTATGATAACAAGCAAAGTCTTAGGTATGGTAGATAATGTGATACTTAGGGCAAAGTTTCTGCCCTCATAGAACTTATGGACTCATGAGGGGAAATAGTTACATACAAAATATGAAACTATAAATTTTATATGTGTACTTATTTAACATGTGTTATATATTAAATAAAACACAAATTACATACTATAAATAAATAGTAAAAAATGTAAAATGTATATGATGCCATGGAGCGGTATAGCAAAGTAGAGGACTTAGATTGGGGATGGACAATTCAGAGAATATGATATTGATGGAGGAATCTAAAAGTTGAAAGTTGGGGAAGAGCATTTTAAGCAGAGAACATATAATATTTATTTATTGATTGATTAATTTTTATATACTTTTATTGGTGCATTGTAGTCTCACATCATAATGTAGTTCAGGGTGATATGGAAATACATGCACACTGCAGAATAAAGGTGGCAGAGTAAGAGAACATTTCCTGTTAAGGTCAATAATAACAAATGGCTGTGTATTTGGGATATATCAGAATTTGTGGCTTTGTTTTTATTAAAATAGCATCCCTTCAGAATTAAGAGATTCAAAACTCTGGTATTCTTCAGTTAAATGGGGTGTCAGGATTGAATATTTTTTTCATAACTTATAATATTATGGGTCATAGTAGGATATGATTCTTTCATGCACTCATAATTTTGGTATCTGGCAAAATGTTTTCAACTAAGTGCCATAATAATTTATCATTACATAATAATTTGATAAAAAGGAAAGTGTATGTTCATGGGCTTGAAGATCAGATGGAACTGGGCTCAATGTACTTAAGGCAGTTCTCAAAAATTTGTTTTCAGAACCACTCTTTACTCTTAAAAATTGTCAAAGACCCCATATAATTATTGTTAATACAAATTATATCTAAAGGCATTTCAATTTATGTTAGAAATTAAAACTGATAATTTTAAAATATTTATCATTTCACTTAAAGTGATGATAATATAGTTATCACATGGTAACATGGACCCCATGGAAAATAATTGTTTTCCAAAGTGAAAAATAATGAGAATAGAAGTGTTTTACATCTTTGTAAATCTCCTTACTGTTTAGCTTAATAGAAGGTAGTTGGATTATCATATTTGCATCTATTTATAGTCTGTGTCATAAACTTGTTTGAGTTGAATGGTATGAAGAAGTATGGCATACATACATGTAGCTGAGAAAAGGAGGGCCTCAGAGGCTTCTTGAAAGGTTTCAGGGACCACCCTGGATTTTTTTTACCACATTTTGAGAACCCCTGACTTATTAGAGATGTTTACTGTATTGTAATCTATTCTAACAAAAAGGAGAACCACCTAAATTTTCAGCAATAGGTAATGATTAAATAAATCATGGCATATAGTTGAGATAGAATATTATGAGGTCATTAAAGCCACATTTTTTGAAGCATAAAAGAATAGTTAATGATATAAGTGAATTCTTATGATAATATATTTGGTAAATTTTTATATAGTCTGATCTTTTATAGAATATATGCATTTAAAAGTCTACTGTAGTCGGGCGTGGTGGCGCACGCTTGTAATCCCAGTACTTGGGAGGCGGAGACTGGAGGATCCGGGTTCGCGGCCAGCCTCAGCTACTTAGTGAGGCCCTCCGCAACTTCATGAGACCCGGTTTCAAAATAAAGTATAAAAAATAGGGCGAGGGTGTAGCTCGGAGGTAGAATGCCCCTGGGTCCAATCCCCGGTACCACAAAAAAAAAAAAAAAAGCCTACTGGAGTTAAATAACCCAAAAGGTCATTGTTATTTCTGGTAATGAGTTATAAGGGATTTTAACTTTTTCTACGTTTTTTGTATTTTCAAAATGTGTATAATGAACTGGTGTTAAATGTTAAATTTATTATTAAAATATTTGTCAAAATGCCTATGTAACTTCTATTAGAACATCAAACATGGGATATTAATTCTTTTCATAATTTTGTTGGTGTATTGTTTTTTTTGTGGCATTCTACTTCTGGGCTAAACCTCCATCTCTATTTTTTTTATTCTTTCTTTTGAAACAGGGTCTTACTAAGTTGTGGAGACCTCACTAAGTTGCGGAGACCTCACTAAGTAGCTGAGGCTGGCCGCGAATCCGGATCCTCCAGTCTCAGCCTCCCAAGTACTGGAATGACAAGCATGTGCCACCACACCCAGCTTTTATTGGTATATTGTAATTATACCAGGTAGTGAGAATCAAAGTGATACATTTATGTATGCATAAATTACTTAATGTGTATCCTCTGCATCCCACCCCAATCCTACCTCCTCCTTCCCTGTACATGTTAGTGAGATTGGTAGTCATACCTTCATGTAAGAAGATAACATTATTTTGGTGGGACGTGGTGGATCTGGGTTCACGGCCAGCCTCAGCTATTTAATGAGGCCCTCTGCAACTTAGTGAGACCCTGTTTCAAAATAAAGAATAAAAGAAAATAGGGCTGGGGGTTCAATCCCCAGTACCACCAAAATAAAACTTATTTTGATCTGTTTCCTTCCTCAAACTTCCTCCCTACTGCATCCCCTTGCACAATTCTCCTAGTCTCTTTTCTCAATTAAGTGTATATTATTTCCTGTCTTCTATCTAGTTTCCACGTATGAGGAAAACATACACCCCTTGACTTTCAGAGACTGCCTTAGCCAGTCTCTGGTGATCACCACTTAGTAGCATGTTCAGTGTAATTAGAGGCAGAATTGAGGGCAAATTAGAGTAGTGCTTCACAAATTTCATTTTGCTTTTTGAACTACATGGATTTCTATTTTAGATGCAAATTCTGATTCAATATCTGGGATGGGGCCAGAGATACTACATATTTAATGAACTCCCAGGTGATAGTGATGTTAGCGCAGGCATACACAAGTGACAAGGTTTTTTTTTGTATAAAGTCTATTAGTTTTTATGTCTGTTTTCCCTAATAGATATAAGTACTTTCAGAGCAGGGCATATGGATCATTCTTTTTTACAATCTCATAAGACCTAGTATAATTCTACATAAACTAGATATTCACTACATATTTTTTGGAGATGAATTTAATTGAATGTGAAGTTAAAATGTCATAAAGGAATTTACAAATTCTCAAAGAGTTAAGGTATTGGAAAAAGCATTACCCTTCATGCCAGGTAAATCTAGGTTTGAGCACTTGTTTTATCACATACTTGCTGACTTGTGTTTGGGCAAGTCACTTTTATGTCTAATCTGATGTCACTTAACTCCTTAGATATAATATATAATCTGTCTCCCTGGTGATAAAATATAATTACTTCATTTTGCATTTTGACTGAAAAATATTTTTTCTAATTTCTATCCCTAAGTCATGGTGAATAGGAAGCTTTTTCAACATTTGAAAAGATGAGTTAGAAAATTTCATGGAAAATGAAAGATTCTGCAATTTTTAATTTTAGAATTCTTAATCACCCAATATTTTAAAATTTCCTGAATTTGAAAACAAAGTTTATACTTTTCCTGAAGTGGAGAATGTGGTTACAATATTAACCTAAATGGAATTCTCAAACATATTTTTAAATTAAAATGAAAACAGGTTTCATGAAAAAATTGTTTATTTGCTATAGTCCTTCTGCTTTTGCACCAGAAAAATGAATGTAAAATTTTCATTTATCTATGTCTTTAATAAAAATGGGAAAATATGCATAATTTAAACATTTTAGAGTTGCTTATGATTAAATTATGCCCGAGTTCAGCAAATATTAACAATTTTTTCTCTACATAAAACTTCAGAATAAATGTAGAATTTTATACACCTAACAAGAAGTAATAATGAGATGGAAATTCAGAATGTCTGATCTGTCTGGCTAATGTTGCCAAATATGACAGCTCTTCTTGAAATGTGATAAACTTCCACAAAATTTGAAGCGTTAAATCATATAATGATTGTCAATGAAAATTTTGGCCTCTGGGACTGAGAGAATGCTCTTTTACCAATATGTAGTACTTATTAGTTGTGGAATCAGGAATGCCTAGAAAAAATAATCCACAAGTGCATTATAAGAGTGA
>PVJS01042619.1:0-17431 GCA_004027185.1 Glis glis
GCTCTTCCGATCTCCCGGCCCTATTTTTTATACTTTATTTTGAAACCGGGTCTCACGAAGTTGCGGAGGGCCTCACTAAGTAGAGAGAGAGAGAGAAACAGGGAGAGAGAGAGAGAGAGAGAGAGAGCTGAGGCTGGCCACGAATCCCGGATCCTCCAGTCTCCGCCTCCCAAAGTACTGGGATTACAAGCGGGCGCCACCTCGCCCGGCTTTGTTCTTTATTTTGAAACAGGGTCTCACTAGGTTGCAGAGGGCCTCACTAAGTAGCTGAGACTGGCCGGGAACCTGCGATCCTCCTGTCTCAGCCTCCCAAGTACTGGGATTACAAGCGTGCGCCACCACGCCTGGCTTGTCATCTCCATTTCACAGGTGAGGAAACTGAGACCCAGCAGTCTCTCGCTCTGGGTTTAGCCAACATAGTCTGAGTCTTTTCTGTCACATGCAACCGAGCACATTGGCTGGCCTGAGTTGAACCCTGGCTCTACCCTTTGCAAACATCATCTCAGACAAATTATTTCACTTCTCTTGACCTCAGTTTCCCCATCTGTAAAAGGAGGTTATACTAGTCACCCTGTGTGGGAAGGTTTCGAGGTTTAAATGAGATACATTTAGCACAGCGCCCAGCACATACCAAGTGCTCCGTGACGCCTGATTATCTTTTCGACCACCACTTTATAAGTGACCGCACTGCAGTTCAGAGGGTCAGGGACTTGCGGATAGTCATGCAGTTAGTTTGTGGCAGCTTTTTCCCGCTTTCCCATGGACAGACCCTAAAGACCACCTGGGCTACATTCTTGTTCCCGTACATTCCTTTGTCCTTGTTGATAACCCAAGGGAACCTTGAGGACTGGAGGGAGACAGGAAAAAGCTGCCTGGCTGCCGCTTGCTGAGTTAATTAAGCCATTCCTGGGGTTTCATCTGCTCTCTAGTTAGCACCAAAATAAATCCTCCAAACGGCTGTGAGGTTTCCAGTTGACACTGCTATTTGAATTCAGATAGCACGAGCATTTCGCATCTTCCTGAAGTAGATACATGTTTAGATAGCAGCACACATCTGTGGCAAAAGGGGAAATTGGGAGAAATTGAGGCTCGGGCTGAGCAGATTGTGCCCCTTTGCTGTGAGGAGTGGGTGAGAAATGGCTTACAGGACATCTGTGCTGTCCTCTGGTCCCAGGTGCTGGGATGAGAGGCTCTGCTTTGCCCCCAATGCCTCCTGATACTTCTGGGTTCTGGTGTTCGGGTCTGGTTCCCAGGCATTCTGTCAGATGTCAAGATGGTGAGCTTACGAGGTTGCGGGCATTGATGTGCAGGCAGCGGGGGCGTGTTCTTAAGCAGCGGTTCCCCTTTATCGAATGTGCCCAGGATTTATCCCACTATGTGCCAGGATTTAAATAATTCTTCCAGCAACCCCAAGAGGTAAATGCCATGTCATCTTCACGTTGCAGTCTGGAAAGAGGCTCAGGGAGGTTTAGACTCCCAGTGAGTTAGGACAAAGCTGGGCTCTATCCCTTTCTGGGACTGCAGAGCACTTGCTCCAAGCTGCGCCTCCTACCCCAGAGATGTGAAAGTTCAGTGCAGTCCCTACCAGGGCTTTGGTCCCAGATGGACAGCAGGGGCCCTTGGCGGGCACTCGGCCCGCAGGAGGCTGGACCCTTGTGCCTGATGGGAGTGACAGGAGCCTGCTCTGTTTACAGTGCCCGTTCTCCCGCAGGGTCTCCGGAAGTCATAACCCGCCGGCCAGCACTCCGGAGGATGGCAGGAAGTTATACTGCGGCTCTATTGGCCTGCCGGGGTGGACACTGGAAGGGGGTGTGGTGGGCAGGGCGGTGGAGAGGAGGAAGCCGGCTCCAAACAATCCAGTCTGCATTGTTGACGGATTCCTGGCCCGTTCCTCGGTGCCTCGAATGAGCAGATGTGGGTCAGGAAGCCTGGGCTGCAGAAGGAGCATGGGAAGGCTCTGTATTTTTCCACGAAGTCCTCGCCGTCGTTTTAAGGACCCTGTTTTCTAAGCCATCGCCCCAGTGACTGGATTTGGGGTTTTCTGAGGCACGGGGCGGGGTGGGCAGAGTGGGGGAAGGGTGGTAACTGAAGAAAAGGAAAAGTGGACATTCCTCACCCAGCTTCTTCCTGATTCCGCTCCCGGAGCTGCAGACAAGGGGCTGATTCACGGAGCTCCTGGGGCCGCCCTCCTCTGGAGCCCAGGCCCTGCGCCTTCGGTGACTAAGGAGGAAATTCCATTGCACTTAGGCTGCACCGCGCACCCCTCATACCATTCTCTATCTTCATATTTATGGCTGCCTCATCTTTTTGGAATTTGCCCTTTTTTCCTCATTTTCTGTTCTTGGGCAGTAGATTAACACACAGACATGGCCCAAGTCCACAAAACACAACCTGATTCCTTCTCCCATACCCAGCTGTTTGGGGGCGTCCCGGGCTTGTTTTCAAGATGGCTGACTGTCATAGGTGTTGATCCTCCGTGTGTGTGTGTGTGTGTGTGTGTGTGTGTGTGTATTAGCAGTATTCATCCTTCTGCATTCAGTCCTTAACCCCTAGCGGGACTTGTGGTTAAACGTCCCCATCGCCTGGGACCCTGAGATTGGGACCCTGGTAAGACGGTTGGAGGACTTTGGGAGTTGAGGTGGAAGGGCCACTGGGCGGGTCTCCTGTCCCCACCCGATCTGATCTTGGCGTCCAACCCAGCTGCAGGCTCTGTGAAGCCCCCCTGGGCTCCTTGGCCTCCCTGGCAGAGTTAGTTGCCCTGTCCTCTTAATTCAGGGACACTTTGCCCTCTTCTCCCAGGTGGCTCCTGCCACTGTGGGTCTGTCTCTCCTGTAAGCCTGTGAGGGTTTCTGGTAGAAGTACGAGTTTTGCTTTGCATTATATTTTAATTAATTAATTAATTTTTGTGGTGCTGGTGATTGAACCCAGGGGCATTCTACCTCCGAATTCTACACCCCCAGCCCTATTTTTATTTTTTTATTTTGGAAACAAGTTTTCATTAAGTTGATACCAGCCTCACTAAGTAGCTGAGGCTGGCTTTGAACCTGCGATCCTCCTGTCTCAGCCTCCCAAGTACTGGGATTACAGGCACATTATTTTTAGAGACCTGAAAGGGAATCAGGTTATGTTTGCTGAGGAATGAAGAATTCTCCAGAGCCCTGGCTGTGACTTTTAAAAATTAAAGGGGCAAGAGTAACTTTCCCCTCTGGCCAGTGGGATTCAGAGTGGCCTTGAATATAAATGGCTGCCTGCTGTGTTCACTTAGAAAGAAAGTACCTCCCTCTCCTCCAATCTGGTGAAACAACCAGAAAACAGCATGGAAGAGTGTTTAGGACTATGCATCTCAGAGAGGGGGGGGGTAGAGAGAGAAAGAGAGAGAGAGGGAGAGAATGAATGAACGAATATGAATACCTGGTCTTGAATTCCTAGCTTCACAACTTATTAGCATGTGAACCCAGAAGTGTTATTTCACCAGGCCTTAGTTTCCCCAGCTGCAAAATGCCCAAAGATGTTGGCTCCAGGCATTAGCAGAGCACTGCTATACCAGAGAGGGGGCCGGACATCATGTTTTTTTTTTTTTTTTGGTACTGGGGATGGAATGCAGGGGCATTCTACCTCCATGCTACACCCCCAGTCCTTTTTATATTTTGTTTTGAAACAGGGTCTTGCTAGGTTGCTGAGAGTCTCACTAAATTGCTGAGGTTGGTCTCAAACCTGCGATCCTCCTGTCTCAGCCACCTAAGTACTGGGATTATAGGTGTGCACCACCACACCTAGCTGAGGGGCGTGGTTTTCAGTGGATGGGTGGAGGCAGCGCCTGTGCTGGGAGTGAGGAGCAGGGGAGGGTCTCTGAGTACCAGGTTCATCCTCACCTGCTGTGAGGCCGGCTCTTGCTAGGCTGTGGCTGGAAGAGAGAGCAGGGTGCTGAAGCAGGGTCTGCTGCGGACTTGGCCTCACGGGTGGTGCAGAGGATCAGATGTGGCTGGCAGGGTTCTAGGGTGATGGTTGCAGGTGTGTGTGGAAGGTGTGGGGTCATGGGAATATGCAAGAAGAGGTACTGCCTTGGAAGCTTTCTGTTCTTTGACACAGGAGCCAGCTTCAGAGCCTAGCTGCATTGCCCCGGCCTCTCTGAGCTCTCCTGCCCTCCTCTGCCTGCAGAGGTGTGAAATCCTGACCGGTGACAAAGAATGCTGATTTCCCTCCCGCTTTTCTTTCTTTGTTTTTTGGTACTGGGGATTGAACATAAGGGTAGTCTACCTCCAAGTTATAACCACAGCCTTTTTATTTTTTGTTTTGAAACAGGGTCTTGCTAAGTGACTGAGGCTGGCCTTGAACTTGCAACCCTCCTGTCTCAGCTTCCCAAGTAACGGGATTACAGGCATGCACCACCACTCATGGTTTTGTTTGTTTGTATTGTTTTTTTGCTGGTAAATCCCTGTCCTATTGACAATACGTGAAGCCCATACCAGTTAGATCTGTTAAATTAAATGTCTTCCTGGTGGTGATAATTGGATTAGTAACTAATAATCATAGCTGACATTTATCTAGTGCTTATTAACTCTTGGGCCATCCAAATTAGTCCTCATCTGTTATGTAATTTAATTCCTATAATAATCCTAGGAGGTGCCGTGCTATAATGAGCCCTGTTTTACAAATGAGAAAAGTGGAGGGCCAGAGAAGCTAAGCAGAGTGCATGAGGTCACACAGCTCATACAGAGCTGGTCTTTTAGTCCCCACAGCCTGGCTTCTGGGCTGCTAACCACTGTTCTAGTCTGCCAGAGGTATGCAGGTGCCGGTAGTGATACAGACATCAATTGATTGATTATTTGTATGTAGTGGAGAGTAATAGATATCATTGTAAGGCATCTTTGTACTAGAATATTGGTGGAACAGGCTTGCTGATAGGAGCCTGGGGGAGGGATGGGGATGTGGACTTTGCTTCCGTTCCCCACAATTCATCAGTCCCAGAGCCTGCACTCAGAGTCTGGGCAGGCTGGGCCCAGGGACACACATCTCCCCTTCATGCTCTGGACTATGCAGGTTGGTGGAGGAAACGCGGTAGGTCTGGGTCCCCTGCTGCCTGCAGCCTCTGCTCAGCTCCTTTGAGTAATTTCTCCTTGTCTACAGCCCTGTCCTTTTTTCTGGGCATTGCAGCTGGTGGACGCAGGCCGCCATGTTGGGACTCGCCCTGGGAATGCTGGGGTAGGGGCGTGTTCATGAGGATTCCATGTCTCCCTCTGGCCTAACAGCCTCCCTGAGTGGTCACTGGCTCCTGGATCCCATCTGCCAACTTGGCTGGCTTTGCAAAGGCGCTACAGGGCCCAGTCTCAGACCATGCAGAACTAAAGCCGAGGGCTCCATGCTGCGGAGCGGGGCTGGAAGTCCTGGGCAGAAGACAGTCACAGGGTCAGACACTACATGTGGCCCTTTATTTCTTATTCTCTTGGTAAGCCTGTCCACTCCCCGTTTTCAGGTGAGGAAACTGAAGTGCAGGGAGGGCGAGGAGCTTGCCCCAGGCCAGCCGTGGACCTAGCCCTCAATGCCCCCTGTGTGTAATGGTGCGCTAGCGTCCCAGGCCGTCTCCCTTCTCCGGGTGCTGTTTAGGAAAGTTGGGAGTTTTCAGTTGTAACCAGGGGTCGGTGCTGTCCCTGACATCCTGCCTCTTTTTGGCCTCAGACTCCTCTTATCTTGGGCCAGAGGAGGACAGAAAGAGCAGCTTTAGGTTCCGTAAACTGTTTTAACTGAACCTCACCGCAGGTCCCTGGGCAGGGCTGCGTCTTCCTGGATAAAGAGTGGGTGCGGTTGGGCGTGCAAGTTGGCGGATGGGCAGGGGGCTGGCGGCTTTTGCAGGAGGCCTGGATTTGAGTGCCTATTGTCAGGTGAGCCTGTCAGCTTCACTCTTTTGAGGGGATATTAGTCCCCCTAGATCCCAAGTATTTTAAAATTCTGGGATCCTGTAGCTTGAGCAGCTGGAGGTGGTGTTCAGCGCAGGGTGCAGAAGTCTATACTAAACACACAGAAGGCTCGAGGAGAGAGACTGTTTCACTACAAGTTCCATAGTAACAGCAAAGTTTGGAGCACTTCCCAGGCGTCTCAGTAGATTATGTACATTAACTCCATAACAGCACATCATAACCACCCTCCAGATAAGTACTGTTATCATCACAGTTGAGGAAACTGAGGCTCAGAGGGGTTAAGCGATTGGCCTGTGATCCCTCAGCAAGTCAGTGGCAGTGGCGGGCTTGAACCCAGGGCGAGGCTGAGGGGCACAAGCAGGTGAGCGTGAGCCCCAGGCACAGCCCTCAGTGAAGGAAGGCGGCCTTTTTTTATGAGCTTTGAGGCTCCGCTCCTGTCCCCTGGAGGCTTCCCCTATGTCCTCCTCCGTGTCAGGGACAGAGAGCTTGCCATGTCTGCTCCCCAGGTAGTTGAACCAGGATCCCCTCCGCACCTGGCCCGATCCAGGGCACCAGGCCCCACGCGTGCCCTCAAGTGTTGTGTGGAGTGTGGAGGTTAGCGCTGGCCTGGTCTCCCTGATGAAGGAGTTTCCATGGGAGTGGCAGCCAAGCCATCCCTGCAGCTGGGGTGGGTGCAGGCTGCCCGTGTGTGGTCTGCATTCCTTGCATTCCGTGCAGGTGTTGGCAGACCCTGCCAGGTAGAGCACTAGGGCCCAGAGGTGCTTCCTTCTGGCCTCGCCAGCTCCCTGCTGTGCGCATTTCCTCCTCGCTGTCTGCTGGGGAAATAGAAAACAGCTGGCCACTGAGCCCTTGGATCACCTAGCAGGCACTCCAAGAGGGTCTAAATGGTGCTAAGTCCTGCACAGGCTTCTTCTCTCTTCAGGCTCTTGCTCCACCCTGAGAGACCTTCTGAGGCTCTGCAGCTTCAGTGTGGGAAGAGTTTGGGGTGCGCGCAGCACTCTCGTCCACTCTGAGCCCTGTAGCCCGGAGAGTCTCTCCTGACCCTGCCTCTCTGTGGCTTCTGTTGGCAGCACATGAATAGACTTTGAGGCAGCATAGGAGTTTGCTATACCCTTGTTCAAAATTATAGCGCACGCAAACAGATAAAAACCCAATTAAAAATGGGCAAAGGGCCAGGCCTGGTGGGGCACGCCTGTAATCCTAGTACTTGGGAGGCTGAGACAGGAGGATCACAGGTTCTAGACAAGCCTTATCAACTTAGCAAGGACTTCAGCAACTCAGCAAGACCCTGTTTCAAAATAAAAAATAAAATAGGGATGGGGGTGTAGTTCGGAGGTAGAATGTCCCTGGGTTCCATCCGTAGTACCCGCCCCCCCACACACAATGGGTAAAGTACCTGAATACACATTTCTCCAGAAAAGATATACAAGTGGCTAACAGTACATGAAAGGACACTTAACATCATTTGTCAATATGGAGACGCACACTAAACCATGAGCTATATCCCCCCTTTACACTTACTAGGATAGCTTTAATAAACAACAACAAAAACCAGAAAATACGTGTTGGTGAGGATGTGAAGAAACTGAAGCCCTGGCCATTGCTGGCGGGGAAGCAAAATGGGGGAGCCTGGATGGAAAATAGTGTGCAGATTCCTCAGAAAGTTAATATAGAATGATCATGGCTGGGTGCACAACTATAATCCCAGTACTTGGGAGCTGAGACAGGAGGATCGCAAGTTCTAGGTCAGCCTGGGCAATCAATTTAGGGTAATGAAGGCTAGGGGTGTAGCTCAATGGTAGAGCGTCCCTGGGTTCAGTCTCCAGTCATACACACACACACACACACACACACATACACACACACACACACACACACTTCACACTTTTTTATAACTCAGCAATTCTATTTCTAGGAATATGTGCAAGAGAATTGAAAACGTATTTCCCAAGCCAGGTGTAGTGGCACATGCCTGTAATCCCAGTACTTGGGAGACGGAGACAGGAGGATCGCAGGTTCAAGACCAGCCTTAGCAAATTAGCGAGACCCTGTTTCCAAATGAAAAAAAATAGGGCTGGGGGTGTAACTCGAGGTAGAATGCCTCTGGGTTCAACCTCTAGTACAAACAAAAACAAAAACCGTATGTCCCTACAAAAGCTTGTACACAAGTGTTGATAGCAGCAGTATTCACAACAGCTGGAAGTAGAAACAGCCAAGTGTCCACTATCAGTGCAAGAATGGATAAACATTTTGCAGCCATAAAAAGGAGCGCGGCCCTGACACATGCTGCAAAAGCTATGAACCTTGAACACGTGCTGGTGAAGGAAGCCAGGCTCCAAAGATCATATGTGTGTATGTTTCTATGTTTAATTTTCATTTATTGTTGGTACTGGGGATGGAACCCAGGGGCATTCTACCTCTGCGCTACACCCCCAGCTCTATTTTATTTTTTATTTGGAAACAGGGTCTTGCGAAGTTGCTGAAGTCTTTGCTTGCTAAATTGACGAGGCTGGCTTGGAACCTCGCCCGGCTAAGTGTGCACTTTAAAATGGTTAATTTTTTAGCCGGGTGTGGTGGTGCACGCTTGTAATCCCAGTACTTGGGAGGCTGAGACAGGAGGATTGTAGGTTCGAGGACAGCCTCAGCTACTTAGTGAGGGCCTCTGCAACTTAGTGAGACCCTGTTTCAAAATAAAGAATAAAAATATGGCTGGGAGTGTAGCTCGGAGGTAGAATGCCCCTGGGTTCCATCCCCAGCACCATGCGCACACAAAAATAAATAAAATGGCTAATTTTACATCATGGAAATTTCACTTCAATTAAAGCAAACAGTGGTGGCATCCTAGTTCCCTTGGGTGAAAAGAGGAAGCGAGGAACAGTCGCCCTGTTTCTGGCACTTTATTCCATCAGATTCTCCGGGGATACAATGGGCTGTCAGTCCCATTTTACAGGAGAGAAAGCGGAGGCTGGGTTAGTAGTCAACGGTTTATAGTGGCGTGGCCAGAAGCAGCCCCGGTGGCTCTGACTCTGCAGCAGGCCGTGACGCCGCTCCCGGCTTCCACTCTGCAGCACCACAGGCCTGGCCTAGGTTTCCTTAGCGCCAGACTCTTGGTTCACGCCGGCAGCTGCACTGAGCACTGGGGGTGCACCCTCGGCCTCGAGGAGCTCAGCGCTCAACTTTGCACATATCCACGCCCTCCACAGCCCAGCCCACCCTGGTCACTGGGCTGACACGGACTCTTCCCATCCCACTCCCTGGAGGCAAAGACGCGTATCCAGAAGGAAACAGAAGAGGGTTGTGTCCTACTGCGTGATTATGGACCAGTCTCCTCGACCCTCAGTACCTCAGTTTCTCTAAATGTGCGGTGGGGGACCAAGGAATGCTCATCTGGTGTCTTCACCGGGGTGGTTGTGAGCATGAAAGGTCCCTGGGCAAGTGCCAGGATTCTGGGAAAGCGCCGGGGGACAGCGCGGCTGGTGTGCACGCTGGTCATTGTTTGATGCCCTTGCTTCGAGTCAAGTCCAGCTTCTCGCATACTCAGCAGAGAGCGGAGCCGACTCCGAGATCTAGCCTGTGGCTGGGATTGGTGGTCAGTAATGATGTGCTGCAGGGACAGGGGACCAGCGGGTAGGACACAGTCAGGGAGTTAGACTTACTGTCTTGTGTATGCAAAGCCCAGAGCTGAGGGCACAGTAGGTTGTCAGGAAATAGTCCTGGATTGATTTGTCTGTAATCCTCATGCCCACGCAGGGGATGGGTGATTTTACTCGGGTCTCGGGATCTGGGCTGCTTTTCCTCTGGTAGCAGGAGTGGTTGCAGGGAGCAAAGACGGACACGATCCAAAGCTCAGCTTTGTTCCCCCTGGGTGAGGGGTGTGATCCAAGGCAGAAGCAGAGGCGCCTGGCATTCCTGGTGGCAAGCTGTGGGCCTTTGCATTAAGCTTGGCCGGGAAAGACAGGAGGCCTGCGCACTTTCCTTTGCACACGTGCCTTCCCCTGGAACCATTGCATTTTTAGAAACACTTAGCAGAAGCCTTATGGCGTCAGGTAAGAGGCGGCTCCTCTGCACAGCTGGGGAAGTGTGAGTTCACTTTGGTTCTGACAGTGGGATGGGTTGACATTTGTCCTTTCTGAAGAGGCTGCCAAAAGCCCTAGGTGTTACTGTGGAGTCTCTCACCTTCAGCCCTGTGACCATGGATGAGGCAGTTTGAGCTGGAGTCCTGCTTCTCTCATTCCACCAAAGAAGAAGTGGATGTGAGGCTTAAGAGGGTCGCTAGTGCTCCTCATGGCCCAAAGCACCCATGATCTGGCAGCCTAGAGTGGGCCAGTTTGACAACTCCTAATTGCAACCTCCACCCCCTTTTCTACCTGTACCTACGCCCATTTATCCACCTTACTACTTATGCACCCACACATTCACTTATCCATACATCCATTCACCCATCCACCCACATTTACTAATTAGCCCTCCCGACTGGGCCTCAAGTTCCATCCTAAACAGACCCTGGGCTTAAGGGTTCACAGTCACGCCTGGGATAAAAGAGGAAAGTCAAATGTAACCGGTGCTGTGACTCAGAAAGGCGCGGGCTATTCTGGTGGCCACAGAGGAGGCTGGCAACCTCGCAGGATCCCTTGAGGACACAGCCTGGCTCCTGCAAGAACTCCGGGACAGGCTTGTCTTCATGCAGGGAACAGTGTCGATGACCTCAAGATACCCCTTTGAGCCACAGGAATCTGTGATGTGGAGTTCTCAATTGCCGGCTTTGCTGGAGAAAAAGAGAGAGAGAGAAAGAAGGAAGAAGCAGAGGGGCCGCTTGGCCCTCCTGTACATTTATTTAGCTTGCGGTCCCAGACCTCTGTTTCCTGGAGCTGCAGGCTGTGCGTGGGAGGTGCACAGAGTGGCTTGGCCGGCCCAGTGCTGCTGCAGCCGGCGCTGGGGCTGGCGTCCGTTGGCAGCGCCCACCCAATGCAGCGGTGGCAGCTGGCCTGGACAGGCCGCCTCTCTGTCCGGTTAGTCAATGTCCGGTGGCCCAGGACAGAGTGGAGCCTGTGTTTTCGACAGCTCAGCTCCCTGCAGAGTGAGGCAGCCGAGGGATTCCAAGGGTGACCTGGCAGCAGCCCCTCAACCCTGTCCCCCGCAGGGAGATTAGGGAAGAAGCAGTATTTCTAATAAGCAGCCTCTGCTTGCCCGTCGCAGATGAAAGGCTGTGTGCTAGAGTGGGTAATTTGGGGTTTTCCTGATGAAAGCATGGACATTTGTGTTCAGGCCTCGTGCACACTGCGGCAACTGCCGTTGGTCTCTGTTCTCTAAGCCTGGCCTGTTTTTGGTGTGCCTTGGGGTGGTCAGCACCCCCGGGATTGACTTGAACCAAGGGTAAAACAGAGCGGACGAGGTAGAATGACCCTTGGAGACTGTGGATGGAGGAGTGGAGACAGCAGAGGCAAGATCTGGTTTTCCTGGTGGAGGGTGGTTCCGGTGGCGTGGGACTGTGTGTCACTGCATCCAGCAGGGCCACGGTGAGGGTGCCCAGCGGAGCTGCACAGAGCTGGCTACGTGCAAACACTGGCCTCTCCACCAACTTGCCTAGTAAAGCTAGGAAGTCAAGCGTTCACTTGTCGATAGAGGTGATAGAATAATATTCCCACCAGCAACCGCGGCCCTCACAACTTGTCTCAGGCACTGTCTGGAGCCAGCGGGGCCTCAGGAATGTTCTTGGGCTTCTGCTATAATTGATATTCTTGAACTATCATGTCATGGGCAATGGACGATAGGGGCTGGGGACTTTATTCATCTGAGTTTCCCATACTGTGCCTGCATGTAGTTGGCTTTCCCTAAGTGGCTGGCAGATGGCTCAATGAAGAAAGACCACTTGGCCACACCACCCATCCTGCCCCCAGCTCTGCAGAGCGCGTGTGAAGGAACAAGGAGTTCGGTGGCGCCACTCGGTCACTCAGAGGCCAGCTTGCAGATCCCTTCCTGCGGTCGTGCACGGATGTGATGCACTCACCTGTCTGTGCAGAGCCGGCCCTGGCACATCCCCACCCGTGGGGCATTCCTCCCCTGAAAGGTGGTGTGACAGCCCACTCTTCCTCCTCCTGCTGAGTCGTGGGTCTTTCTCCCAGCCCCAGGTTCTGGTCCGTGGGGCCTCCTGACATCCCCACCCCATGACAGTGGTCAGGAGGTGAAGGCCATGTTCACCAGCCTCCCTACCTCCCTGTGGTGGGTGGCCCTGGATGCCACAGTCCAGCCAGGCCTCTACCTTGTTGTTTTGGTACTGGGGATTGAACCCAGGGGTGTTGCGCCTCCAAGCTACACCTCCAGCCCTATTTCATTTTTTATTCTGAAACAGTGTCTTGTGAGGTTGCTAAGACCCTTACTAAGTTGCTGAGACTAGTCTCAAACCCGTGATCCTCCTGTCTCAGCCTCCCAAGCACTGGGATTAAAGGCATATGTCACCGCACCTGGCTTCTACCTCTGTAAACACCAGGGCAGAGAGGCCTAAGGGAGCTTTTGTTAGTTTCTTTAGTTTTTAATGCCACCTGCTACCGTACTTCAGGTGGCACGGGCTGCTCGTAGGTCCTAGTGTGGCACCTTGTCACAGGCTGAGAGGTGCGAGTTTCCAGCCTTCCTCTTTGATGCTGATTATTTCAAAAGACAAGCGGACTTCTACCCCTGGGAGGGTTTCAGGTAGCAGCCACTTCCTCCTCTTCACCCTCTCCTCTGGAGTTATTTATTTGGCGACCCAGTCTCGGTTGGTCAGGGTGGAGACTGAGCACTTCTCCCTCCTTTTGGAAATCGTGTCCACTGTCACAGACATCATCTCATCTGAGGGTCTGCCCCCCACCCTGCCCCCGACTTGCTCTGTTGGTCACTGTGGCACGGGGCAGCAGAAAGGATGCTGGACCCAGAGCTCAGAGAAAGGACGTTTCATTTCTATGCCCCCTGGAAAAGTCACCTGGCCTCTTTGTAGGGTTCCCCATCTCATGGTCTCACCTCTGGCCACCATCCAGTAGTGTGGGCCTCCTGGGGACTTGGAGATGGTCAGATGTAGAAGGACAGCCCCTGAGCTCCTGCCTGTCCATCACCCCATTGCAGTCTTCCCCCCCATCCTCCTGCCCTGTGCCAGCAGTTTGGGGGTTCCCCTTCGCTGGGAGGCAGCAGTAGGCAGGCAGCATTTTCTGGCCAGTCACTGAACCCCAAGACACATCTATAGGCAGGGTTAAATATGAACCCCTTGGCCTGGATTCCTCTGACCTTTTACTCCTTCCCAGCACCCCCCCCCCCAACAGCAGTTCATGTTCTCACCACCCAGAAATCCAGGGGTCCTTTATATCTGAGTTCCTATAGACGTCGATCGTACAGGGAAGTAAAAGTCACCACGTGAAACTCCGCGCTCATAAACTAATCGCTAACGTCCAGCCCACCCACATCCGACGCCGATCAGTCATTTACTGATTGCCAGTGGCTGTAAACATCTGTCAGTTCCCTGCAGGAAGAGCAGAGACTCCTAACTGACCCCCATTTGGCTCACTGGCTGGACTCTCTGGTGCTGTAATTTCTCTTTGTAAAGCAAACCAAGTGCGGCCCCAGGCTCATTGAAGACTCTGGTCGGTGGGCTACTTAGAAATCCAGTTTTCCAGATTCAAAGCTTTGTTCTGTTCCGTACTAGCAGTGTGATCTTGGACAAGTTAATTCCTGTCTCTGTGCCTACATGCTTCATTTATGAACTCCAACTAATATTAGTAACTTCTTTCTGGGGCGATGAAGAGCACTAAACAAGTTAATACGTGTAAAGGCTTAGAACAGGGTTTCCTGACATATGGTAAACACTCATTAAATGTTCACTCTTGATATCCGTGTGCCCTGAAGGCTTGTTACCACCGTTGATTTGAATGCTTGCCAAAAGCGAGCCGTGTTGATAATTAAATATTACATAAACTGGTGAAAACTGAGTCTACGAAGAGTCGTTCCATGAAAACTAAGTGTAGTACTTAAGAAAAAAACGGATGATGTCGATTTGCACAAAAGTTGTCACCAAATTACTTCCTGGCAAAAACAGCTATTAAAAAATAGGACAAAATGGTAAAACTGTAAAACTGGAAGGCACCTGTATTCCATGTGCTTCTAGGGCAACTCAGCTTTTCACTAGCATATAGAAATTGAAATCAGAAATTGTAAATGTCAACATGTGAGTGTGTATTTTTTTGCAGGAAAAGCAATTTGCGGCTTCCGTCGGTGGACTGAAGTGCGAGCCTCCCCTTCAGTTGGTTGATACAGGTGCAGCGATAATGAAATACTTAGGTGTGGGTGCTTCGGATGGCTGTCTTCTGTTTAAATGGAAGGACTGAGGTGAAGTTGGGGAACGGGCTTGTTCTCTCCAAGGCAGATCAACTCCCAGGTAGTGCACATCTTGCACCCACTGCAGGCTTCCTTGGGGTAGACGGAGGGCTGGCCCAGGTGCCTGAGTCCCACGCCCTGCCCCAGCTCCTGTGTGCGAGGCGCTGACCCGTGCTGAGCACACAATCTCTGGGGGGCAAAGTGGACACTTGTCCCTGTCCTGGGAGACCTGGTGTCCCAGTGCAGGGACGCTCACTGCAAATGGGACAAATAGCTAAAATGTCCACAGTGATGTGCTCGCTCTAGGGAGAGAGTAGTGGGCAAGGACCCCAGAGACCATCTGTGGGGAGACTTGAGGGGCCCTGGCAGATTCAGACCAGTGAGCAGCCAAGAGGAGACAGGTAAGATAATGATGCTAATCAAGTGTACACACACACACACACACACACGTGTGTGCGGCAGGCACCATGGCACATGCCCATAGTCTCAGTGACTTTGGAGGCTGAGGCTGGAGGATCATAAGTTTGAGGCCAGCCTGGGCAGTTGAGCAAGACCCTGTCTCAAAATAAAATAACAAGGGCTGGGAATGTAGCTCCGTGATAGAGCGCGAGGCCCTGGATCTGCAGCACTGCAAACACACAAACAAAAGTCCCCAAAATTCAGAGCAGTCTTGGGAGAATTAATGGAGCCTTTTAGCATGTTTTGCAAAATGATCCTTTTACTGATGGAGGAGGGATGCAAAGGCAGTTTCTATTTTTGTGAGAAAATGTGTGCCAAGAAAAGCTTTGGGGTGAGAGTCATTCTTTGCACAACCTGACAATTAGAGTGTAGTTTAAAAATCACAACGTGAAACTAAGTTGCAAAGTATTAGACAAACTTTATCTTATAGTTTATACATATTTGTAATATATAATTATATAATTACATTGTAAATGTAAAGATAACATGCTTTATAATTCTTTGTTTCTTTTTTCAAGAGGAAGCGCCCCCCCCCAAGGGGGGGCTAGGGCTGTATCACTCAAGGTCACAGCCAGGTTGGGGACAGAGATGCGAAATAGGCTTGTTGTTTTGAAGACAAAGTGTCCCCCTCCCTCTCCAAGACACATACCCTACTTACTCTGAACATTTGGGTCTTATTTTAAGTGGCTTCAGGGCCGGTGGTGCATTTCCTGGAGTGACAGGGTCCTCTTCTCCCTCCTGTTTTCTGTCTCTGCCATGCAGCTCCTGCTGTTCCCTCTGCCTCGGTTTCTCTCCCCGCCTGGTCTGCACCTCTCTGAGCCTCGCCTTCACCCGTTCCTAGGGATTTCTGTGTGTGTGTGTGTGTGTGTGTGTGTGTGTGTGTGTGTGTGTTGCGAAGGATTGGACCCTGGGGCATCCTACCTCTGAACTACACCCCCAGCCCTATTTCATTTTATTATTTTTTATTTGAAAATAGCCTCATTAAATTTCCGAGGCTAGATTTCAACCTGCGATCCTCCTGTCTCAGTCTCCCAAGTACTGAGATTACAAGTGTGGGCCTGCACCCCCACGCCCGGCTTCTGGGGATTTCTTTATGTGTCTGGCTCACTTTGTGGCCACTAACCCCTTAGGACAGAGACCTTGCTTGTCACCTGTGTCCCCCTGGCTCTGCTGCCCACCAGGGGCAGAAGGGAGGGGCGGCAGGTGTAAGAGGGGTTAGAGGCTGGCCGGAGCCTCTCTTCTTTATTCTGCTTGCCCACCCTCCGCCTGTACTCCTGGACCAACCTGGTTAAACCGGCTTGAAGGGGGTTGCTGGGATGAATGGGGAGGTGGGTTGGAGATGCTGGGACCGCTGTTAACATTATCACAGCTGGTGATACCATCCTTGTGTGTTAACCACTTTTGGGGGTAGCCAGGCCCCCAAAGGAGTCGTGGGGGTCACAGAGTTATGGGAACATTAGCGACCGACTCTCTACCTCTCGCTTTAGCAGCAGCATGGGTAACCCTGACCCACATTTGGGACAGTCCTTCATAGTTTTTTGTTCTTGTCATTTTGGGAGTACTAGGGTTGGACCCAGGGGTGCTCCACCATTGTGCTACATCCCTAGCCCACCCACCCCACCCCACCCTTTACATTTTATTTTGAGATAAGGTCTCATTAAGTTGCTCAGGCTGGCCTGGAACCCTCAATCCTCCCACCTCAGTCCCCAGAATCACTGAGATTACAGGCGTGTGCCACCGCACCCTGCAGTCCATTGTATTAAAAAGAGTATTTCCTCACCCTATCTCATTTGATTCTATTATATAGCTCATTCTTGTCTCTATCATAATCTCACTTGGTGATTAGGTCACAAGAAGACAAAGTGACTGGAATTCCCAAGGTCACAGGCAAGCTGGGTTTAGAGCTGGGAATCGTCCCCTTTGTAGTCCTCATGGTAGTGACACAGGGACACCTTGCTCTAGGCCTGACGTACCATCTTATTTGATTCTCAAGCAACTCTGAATGGCTGGTGGGCCATGCAGTAGTGCTTTATAGTGGGGGAAACAGAGCAGATGTGTGTCACAGCCGGTGAATGATAAAGCTGGGTGTGAGGCTGGGCTTTGGGTCACGATGGTGCCGTGTTCTTCCTGTGCCTGACACTGGGCACCTCAGACAGGGATGAGGAGGGCAGTTTAGGGGAGGCCTCTTGGGGTGTTCCTGGTCTGCATGTGCTTCCCGCTGCCTCCCCCTTTCTGGGCAGGATCTGCTGAGCTCTGTGAAGCGTTCACCCCCACAGCCTCCTGCATATTCAGAGCAGCTTTTGGTGATGGACTGTTTTGTCTCAGTCTGCAGGAGATGGGGAGAGAAGACGCATAGGAGCCTCCTTCCAAGCTGAGGGCAGGTGGAGAGGGAGGAAGGCAGCCCACCGGAAGACACAGGAGAGGAGGCCAGGGCCACGAGGAGGCCAGGGCCACCCTGGGACCGGTCGGGCATCTGGGTGCGCGTGCTTCTCCGCGTTGTATAACCAGCTGTCACTTCAGCGTGTCCCTGCATCAGGCTTCCCAAGTACAGATTGAACATTAAACAAACAGTGACTGCTTTATAAATATTTAACTCCCACTGTTTAGGAATTGCTCGGGGCAGGAGACAAAATAAGAGTTCCTGGCTGTCTGCTGCGTGGCCCTGCCTGGAGCGCTATGGTGGCGGTGGGGGGCTATGGCGGTGGTGGGGGGCTATGGCG
>PVJS01042620.1:0-17431 GCA_004027185.1 Glis glis
CTTTATTTTGAAACCGGGTCTCACGAAGTTGCAGAGGGCCTCACTAAGTAGCTGAGGCTGGCCGCGAACCCGGATCCTCTGGTCTCCGCCTCCCAAGTACTGAGATTACAAGCATGCGCCACCATGCCTGGCTAATACCAAATACTTTCAATGGGATACAAAAGCTCCAGCTTTCCCCCTTCTTTGTGCTCTTATTGTTGTAAAATTACATCTTTATATAGTGTGTTCTAGTCGATATAGATTTAAAATAATTATTTTGTGCAAATAAATAGGAGAATAAAGTATCACAAACAAAAATGCAGTTACACTATCTTGGTAGATGTGTGTGTGTGTGTGTGTGTGTGTGTGTGTGTGTGTGTTAGTGGGGATTGAACCCAGGGACTTTCTACCTCTGTGCTACATCCCCAGCCCTTTTATTTATTATTTTTTTATTTTGAAACACAGTCTCACTAAATTGCTGAGGCTGGTCTCAAATATGCAATCCTCCCATCTCAGCCTCCCAAGTACTGGGATTACAGGTGTGAACCACCATGCCCAGCTCTTGATAGATATTTAAGACTCATAAATAGTGTAATTTAGCCTATAAAACCTTAACAATTTTATTTTTCATTTCATTCATTATACCTTTCAACTCTACAATTTCTATTTGGTTTTTCATTATAGTTTTAAATTTTTATTACTCTATTAATACTATTGACTTGAAAGACATTGTTCTCATATTTTAGTTCATAAGCATGACTTTATCTAATTCTTTGAACATATTTAGAACAGCTGATTTAAAATCTTTGTCTAATAAGTCCAACATCTAGGCTTTCTCAGGGACACTGTTTTCTGGGTGTAGGCCATAATTTCTTATTTCTTTGCATGTCTCATAAGGTTTTGTTGAAAATTGGACAGTTAAACATTATAATGTGGCAACTCTAGAAATCAGATTATCTTCCCTCCTCCAAGTTTTTTTTTTTTACTATTTGTGTTTTGTTGTCCTTTGTTCAGTTATTTTTAAAATTAAACCGTACAGTCTGTATCCTTTGTCATATATGGGGCCTGAAGTCTCTATTAGCTCAACAGAGTAGTCAGCCAATAATTAGCTGTGTAGAAACAAAGGAGTAGAAATTAAATGTGTAGAAACAAAGGAGTCTCCCAGTCTTTGGTTTCACAGCTTTTTATTTTAAGCTTTAGGCTAGACTATTATTGGCTCCAATTGTTATCCATTACCTCAGGCAGTTGTGAAACTAATCAATTGCCTCTAATTATTTTAGATAAATACCCCCAGGGAAAAGGCTTTTTCACTGGATGAGCTCTGAGTCAGATCTAATAAAGACAGTCGCGTTAGCAGTGTCTTCCGGAGAGCCATGGGACAGGTCAGATAATGACAATTCTCTAGAACTGGTACTCTGAAGCAGCTCCTACTCTGTTCTGCTCCCTTCAATGGCTGCCAGGTTGCTGTCTCTGCTGCACTTGTGAGCCATTGGCTTTTCAAGTCTCTACACAGGTGGAGAGGGCAGGCTAGGAACAGGGCAAGTTCAAATGCCTGCCGAAAGCTTGCTGTCCTTTCCAAGAGTCAGCTGTCTTAAGTAGTGCTTCCTGTACTTCTTTAAGCCTTGGGCTGTTTAATTCTGAAATATGGAAAAATTGATTCCGAAAATTTTTGTTTGTCTTCTGGCTGCTTTCATGGGTGAGAGAATTATTAGTCAGGTATGATGGCATACCGCTACTTGGGAGGCTGAGGCAGGAGGACTTCAAGTTTGAGGTCAGCCTGGAAAACTTGCAAGACCCTGCTTCAACATAAAATGAAAGGGCTGGGGATGTTACTCAGTGGTAAAGGGCTTGCCTAAGCATGCCCAGGGCTCAAGGCCAACTCCCAGAATTGCAAAAAAATAGATAAATAATAATTATTAAGGCATTTTTGTGTATCATATAATTCAGCCTTTTCAAGTATATAACTTAATGACATTTTAGTGAATTTACTGTTATATAACCAGTACCATGAATCATTTCTAGAATATTCCCATCACCTAGATATGATCCTTTTACTGTTAATCCTTGTTCCTTCTCAAACCTGCCCCAGGCAACCTCTAACCTATTCTATATCTTTCTAGCTTCTCATTTCCTGGATATTTAATATAAGTGGGATCATACAACATATGATCACTGTGTCAGACTTCTTTCGCTGATATGTTTTGAGGTTCATCCATGTCATAGTCTGTATTCGTAGTTCATTCCTTTTTATTGTTGAATAATACCCCATGGTATGGATACACACTCATAGTGTCTTAAAAGCATATTCTTGTTCTCAGATGTTCATAGCAACTTCATTTGTAATAGCCCAAAACTGTAAATATCACAAATTTCCGTCTCCTAGTTAAAGTATAAATAAATTGTGGTATAGTACGACCACATGTTGAAAGACTATTCAGCAATAACAAGGAGCCATTGAGACACATAACAAAATAAAAAATCTCAAAAGCATTATGTTAAAAAATCAGACACAAAAGACTCTAATCTACGTGATTCCATTTATAGGAAATCCTAGAAAATATAATATGAGAGTGACAGAAAGCAGAATGGTGATTGTCAGAGCCTCGAAGGTGCTAGTAGGCAGAGAGGGGATTAAGTGAACAAGGGGTAAAGGGAAGCCTTAGGTTCATGGAAGTGGAAATCATCATTGTTGGGATGGTTGCGTGACCGTATGCAGGTATCAAAGGCGTCAAGTTTTGGATGAACTTTACCGTAGCTAAATAAAACCTCAATGAAGCTTATTTTTTAAAACAATGTCCCTATTGCCTTCAGTTCTGACAAAGGCTTATGACTTCTGCCAGGTCTAGTCTATTGTAGTATTACATAGAAGAGTTTCTGTGTTTCATTAAATTTGAGAAATTGAAGTTGTGAATGATCATTTAGCCATTTAATTCATTTTTTATGTCCATGGGAGTTGAATAAAAAAATGTCCTCAGATAATGTGGTAAAATGTATAAGTCAGCCCAACTTCCAGATGGGCTGAGTTCTTTTGGAAATGGCCCATGCATTTCAGAGACATATAAAAACAAGCTAATTGTGCACCAGATGTACATGGCGATGTGGATAGATCATAAAACACAGTGCTGAACTTTTTAAAAAAAGAATAAAAAGAATTAGGTCTTAGTACCATACCATGTCAACTAACAATACATGTACATTAAACACATATTATCTTGGGTCGCACAAATAAAGGGGCATCAAACACATTAGAACACAGTAGGGAGAGGAAGAGGAAGAGGAACAAGGAGTGGAGCTAAGAGGTGATTAATGAAAAAGTAATTCAGATAAATCAATCAAAGGACCTCTTTTAGTCAGTCGGCCGTGATGGCACACACCTGTAATCCCTGTACTTGTGAGGCTGAGATAGGAGGATCACAGGTTCAAGGACAGCCTCAGCAACTTAGCAAGACTCAGTAAACTCTCAGCAACCTAGCAAGACCCTGTTTCAAAACAAAAAATTAAAGGGCTGGGAGTGTAGCTCGGAGGTAGAATGCCCCTGGGTTCAATCCCTAGTACCAAAAAAAAAAAAAAAAAGTCTCTCTTACAAACCAATGGCAGTGTGCTGTCTTTGTGATTTGAGGGATATGGTGAATTAATTCCCCTTGGGCACAAAAGTTAAAAAAACCACAAAACTAAGATATCCTTAAAATTAACTAAATCTCAAAAAATATATTTAACACAGTTTTGGATAAATAATTAAGTTGGCTCATTTATCCAATTATTTGTTGAAAATATCTATGGCGAAAACACCCATTGTTTTTACTAATAGAATCACTCAAACATGCATAGTTGTGTATGTTACTGTTCTCAGTCATACTCAATACTCTCTACTCAGATGTTAGAAATAAAGAAATTAGAAACAAAAGCAAAATGAATTAAATAAGAAAAAATTTATGCAGTAAGGGAATAAAACCAATCTTAAAGCCAAATGAAGTAGAACATTCCTTTCTAGAGGGTTATTTGAAAGAGAAGCACATAGAGAAGTATACACATTTGGATAAATACACATATCCATAGCATACTTACTGATGTGAGGAGCAAACATATATTAAATCATTAATTTAAACAATTAAGAGAGATATGGTCCTCTTTGTCAACCTCACGAACAGAAAAAAAAATTAAATAGAACAGTGCAAGTATATAAATACAGTTATCTAATTCAGTTCTATACTTCCATTTCAAATAAATCTAGGAAATCAATCTGCTTATCTAATGCAAGTACAAACAAGTATGAATAGACACTTAAAATCTGTTTTGAAAAAAGAAAGAAGTACAATAAATATTTTATAAACTGAAGAGAGAAGAGAGATTATAAACCGTAGTTCTAAAAGGGACTTTAGATGCTAACTTGCCTAGCCTTTCATTTTATTGATTTGGAATAGAAAAAAGAAAAGTTCAAGAGGAACAAGAAGGAATGGTAAATTGCTCCCACGTTAAAGTTCACGGCGAGGTTAATTACCAGGGAAGGAGTGTGTTCAGTGTGCTACTACTGCAAAATTGGGCCTTCAGATGGCCAGCCCCCTCCAGCACTAGACAGCACCCCATCAGTTACCTGGAGCCAAAAGTTTAGCAATCCCAGGCCTCCCTCACTTTAGTTTCCGTATTCTTTTATAGAATAAAAGGAATGCAGCCCTAGGCAGATATTAAGTATAGTAAATTTAAATACTTCTCCTAAATAAAGACAATAGCCCCCTGGCATAAGATTGACTCCGGTCCCCAAGGATTCGGAGGTTCCTGTAGCAGAGTGGTTGAGAGGGTCCCACATTGGAGAAGAAAACATTGGTCTCAGGTGACAATTCTAAACTGCCAGTTTTGAGACTTTCCATTTGGGACAGGCAGTAATAATCCTATTTTAAATTCCTATAAATTGCTACAGATGGCTTACTCTACCTCCCCTATCCTTTTTCAAGAATGAAGGACATTCTGTCCCATCATGACCTTATAGTGCTGAGTAGAAATAGTAGATGTGAGGAGTCAACTCCTTCTACCCTTATATGATTAGGCAGAAAGGTGACCTTCTGATTTCTATCCTCTCCACTCTGCCTTGGACTTCAGGGGCCATAGTTTACTCTAAGACAGTGTGCCTATTCTGTAAGCTTGAAGCCTGAGTAGCTTAGATCTCCTTTAAATCATACTTCAGACACAGAAGAATGCATAGAGCTGGGCATGGTGGCACACGCTTGTAATCCCTGTACTCAGGAGGTTGAGACAGGAGGATCGTAGGTTCAAGACCAGCCTCAGCTACTTAGTGAGGCCCTCTGCAACTTAGTGAGACCCTGTTTCAATATAAAGAATAAAAAATAGAACTTGGGGTATAGCTCAGAGGTAGAATGCCCCTTGGTTCAATCCCCAGTTCTTAAAAAAAAATACACAGAAGCAGGGCATGGTGGTGTGCACCTGAAATCCCAGTAATTGGGAGGCTGAGACAGGAGGATCACAGGTTCCAAGCCAACCTCAGCAATGCAGCAAGACTCAACAACCTAGGGAGACCCTGTTTCAAAACAAAAAAATAAGAAAAGGGCTGGCGGTGTAGCTTGGAGGTAGAAGGCCCCTGATTCAATCACCAGTTCCAGGGGCAAAAAAAAAAAAAAAAAAGAATGCTTAGAAAACAAAGTAGTTAGAAAGTGCTAGTCTTGACCAAAACAAAGCAAACAAAAAAACCATAAGCCACAAGCTAAAACTTGCAAGGAAAAGGAAATCATATATACAAGCAAATGTCAGTCTCTTTGAAATTATCTATTTTGTTTCTTTTTTTTTTTCAAACAATTCACATTTGGAATCATCCCTTTAAACTATGTCTTTATTCCCGAGGGACATTCATTTACTCTCTTCTGCCATCAGGAATATTTCACTGTGAAAATCCAAGTACTAATATAGTGGGAAAATAAAAAAAAAACAAAACCCAGCAACCCTGAACCCGGCGTAATCCATCCAGGTCCTGGAGCTCCTCTTCACACACCAACAGTGTGACCCTGGACCCCTCTCCTCTCCTTTTCTCACAGGCTGAGATTATACCACTTGCATAATCTAAACAAAAAGTTAAAATGCAAATGCAAGGTATTAATTGCATTTTATCTATGATGCAAGTAGTTTAATCTACTACAAGTGGTAAAGAAGCTCTGGAAAAAAATGTAAATGAACACTTTGTGAAGTCTGATCTCTCCCGCGTACGTGGGTTGCATTAGGAGGTGTGGGAGTCGTGGAATACACGCAGCCTTCCGCAGTGCAGGGAATGGAAAAGCTAAGGGTGAGTCCTGGAAGTTAAAGTTACAAGGAGGAAGACGATACAGATTACACTTAATCCCTTGAGAAGAAGAAAGAATGTCCTAGGAATTAAAGGAAGACTCGATTTCTTTCCTGTAATTGGCGAGGCCAAGACTAAAACATAACAAGTCGGTCCTCCACAGCTGTGCTGCTTTGGCAACCAAAAGAAGTTTCTGGCTCACTGTCCCGATCAAACTGTGAAAAACGAAGCTGCTCACCGAAAAGCAGGAAAATCCAGACTGGAAATAACTCATGGACCTAGACGCCAAACTCAAAGATGACCAGATACAATGCAAGAAAAGCAAATATTTCAGGATTAAAGAGCGATTTGCTAATTGAAGTGCTGTGGCAAATTCTACTTTATTTACGCACTTTTGACATATCCAACTATGTGTGTAAAATGTAGAATTAACTTAAAAAAGAAGTACTTTTTCAAATGTGCTCCGCTAGAATTTAGTGGTATCCAGGGGTTTTCTCTTCCTCCCGATAGCAAGAGCACATTGTTGGCCCAAGTGAAGTTGTTATTTGTACAAAAATCTTTAGGCAAGTCCATGAAATGAAGCTGGGCAAACTATCTCTCAAGATAAGGACCCTGCAAATGGTTATAAACATATGATCTGTATTACAGTTAGTCTTAGATAACATGATCTTTATCAAAGTCTGTCTTAAGTTTTTCCAACTCTTGACATTCAAATATTATTTTTTGCTCCAAATGAATTAATGTGCTAATAACAATTTTTGAAACATAGACAACTACAGAGATTACAGATGAATATTTATCTCCTGTTATCAGAACACTAGTACAATTTTAATAAAAAGGTTGGAAGGAATATCTATTTAGATTAAATCACCAAAAAGAAAAAGAGGTTTACTATTTTCTAAGGAAGCAAATTGATATTTTTCTTTGATTTCCTTACACTTTGGGATGAAAGACAGCCATAAAACCTTTTTTTTTTTTTTTTTTGCGGTACCGGGGATTGAACCTGGGGGTGTTCTACCTCCGCGCTACACCCCCGGCCCTATTTTTTATGCTTTATTTTTGAAACCAGTTCTCACGAAGTTGCGGAGGGACTCACTAGGTAGAGAGAGAGAAAGAGAGAGAGAGGAGAGAGGAGAGAGAGAGAGAGAGCGCACGCACGCGTGCATGCGCGCTGAGGTTGGCCGCGAACCCGGATCCTCCGGTCTCCGCCCCCCAAAGTACTGGGATTACAAACCTGCGCCACCACGCCCGGCCCATAAAACCTTTAAGAAAATCTTTAAAATAAGCTATGTTGTACAGAAATATTTGGTTGCATCTTTAATAAGCCATTTCTGTTTCAGACATTCTAGAACGATCGGGCACCCTCAAGTCACAAACTCTTCTACGGCTGTTTTTTGAGAATGCATATGTGTTGTCATTGTCAGACCACATCGTAGAAGAAACTGGGTCAACACAATGTCATTGACACTAATAAACTCTGTGATTCTCAACCTGTCTTTTAGTAGTAGTAGTGGTAGTATTAACAACACATATTAATTGTACAAATTAATGGGATTCACTTGATATTTTCATACATGCAAACAGTGCACATTAATCCATCCACCTTTAACCCGTCTTGATCTCAATTTTCTTCTTTGGTAAAAATAAAGCACTGAGTGGTATCCACATTTCTGGGTTTTTATTGTTCAGCCTCCAAATAATGTTTGGTGTACACCTGACCACACAAATTCTCTCCATGAATCTGTAGCCCAGAAGTGGCAACCTCTGAATAAGAGATTCATTAAGGACCTCACGGAATATGTCTTTATTATTCTAGAGCTGGAGCAAAGAAGGGGCATGGGAAGGGAAGACACACAAGTACTACTTACTTTTCAAAGAAATATCTGATGATCAGCAAAAGAAACGCAACCGGAATTGTCATGTACAAATGAGAAGGTTTGACGAAGACGAGTCCATCGTGGTCTTCGAGGTCTGACCACTTTATCATTGGAGGAAGCCAGAATCTTTCCAACCAGAACCATTCTTTAAACGTCTGGAACATTCTAGACAAATAGAAAAAGAACACGTTAGATGTCAAATCAACACTTAAAATAAGAAAACACTGAGCACCCAGGGTTGAGGTTGGCACTAGGTCACAAGGCTTTTTTCCACCTGTTTCCAGACGTTTCGATTGTAAGAGCAGCGGATGTCTCAGAGCACACCGCAGTATATGAGCACCTCCACTCAAAATAAAGCCAGAAAAATTTTAAAATAAAGCAAGAATGGAATACTATTATTTAATGGGTTTCATGACCCTTCATTGCATTAAATAAAAATTACTCTCCTCTTCCTCCTCATCCTCCTTCTCCTCTTCTTCCTCCTCCTCTTCCTTCTCTACATGGATTGAACCCAGGGATGCTCTACATCCTCAGCCCTTCTTATTTTTGTTTTGAGATAGGGTCTTACTAAGTTGCTGAGACTGGCCTCAAACTTGCAATCCTCCTGTCTCAGCCTCCCAAGTACTGGGATTACAGGTGTGCACCACCACACCCAGCTTAAGAATTACTCTTCTAATACCCCCAAACAAGTTTGGCTATGGCGCGGAGAACTGAAGTTTAGTATACTACTGTTCACACTTTGGGCAGCACATATGTGAATACTGTAGGTATGTATTTCCTCTTACATGATTCTAGGATATAAAAAATAATTTAACAATAGGCTCTACAACTTAAACGCCAAAAACTTAAATGAACGCCCCTAGTATGTGTCAATATTCACTAGTGCCCTAAGAAATTCCCTAGAAGACAAATGGCAGGCACACACTTCTATTACAACAAGAGTTCAGATCAGTCCCTGTCATTAGCTATTCATGGAGCCGCTGTTACCTGTGAAGCACTGTGCTAGCACTGCAGACACAAAGATGAATGAGACAAGGCTCCTACCTGGAGGACCTAATGGCTCCTGGTAAGGCAGGCCAGAACAGGCATCTTTGACACACAGTTTTTAGGTACAATAAAAAGGTCTATGTATATAAGGTGCTACAGGAAGAAGATTGTGGGCACTGAGCCCAGCCAGGAAACATCATGAAAAGATAATTGGCACAGATGGTCTTTGAGATGTCTTGAATAATAGGTAAAAATAAACCAGGAAAAGGCTGAAAAGTGGGGATGAGGGAACAGAAGGTTTAAGAAGAGAAAGAACTATGATCAAGTAGCTGGAAGCATAGAACAACATGGAATTAGTTCTGTAGGGGAAAAAAAGTTTTTCCTCTGGTCCCACACCACAACAATCAACACAGAAGGCTTCTGTAACCCCCAAAGGTGTGTTGGTTTCGCCCCACCAGCAGGCGAGCAATTCTGCAGTAGCAGACAGCAGCTGGGGGGCTCCACTGCAATTCAATTCTCAAATGATCTACCTGGAGATAGTGTCGCGTCCACAGGTTGAGCACTGTCCCAAGCTGGCGGCCCCTCCTCCCCCACTCCCGGTGCCAACCTCAAGCCCCAGGTAGCTTTCCTGTGCTCCTGAGTTTCCACAACCCCCTCCTTGGGGTCAATTAATTTGCTAGAGTGGCTCACAGGACTTGGGGACACACACTTACATTTACTGGGTTATTATCAAGAATTCAGATGAAGAGATGCATCAGGTAAGGTGCATGGGGAGGGGCGCAGAGCTTCGGTGCACAGGCTGGGGATGCCCACACTCCAGCAACTTCCACACGCAGCTATCCAGAAGCGCTCCACCCTGTCTTTTCAGGGGTCTTAATGGAGGATTCATTATGTGAGCATGAATGATTAAGTCATTAGCTCCTACTGGTCAATTAAACCATCAGATTCTCTGCCCGCCCTGGAGGTTGGGAGTGGGGTCTTCCCCATCTTACCTAGTCCCCATCTTACCTAGGGGCTGCTACCCATCAGTCATCTCATTAGCATACAAAAAGACACTATTACTTCAGAGACTCCAAGAATCATTAGGAGTTGTATATCAGAAAATGGGGATGAAAACCAAATACCTATTTCACAATATCACTTAGATGTTTTAACTCATTGCTTAGGGTGTGACCATTTTGATCTTGGCTTATAATGCTTACGTAGGGGTTAATACTCTAAGCAATTCTTTGTGCATTATGTGGAAGTGGCAAATCAAGATCTGTTAAAAGCCATCCTAACTATAACGCACAACAGACACAAACATTTAAAGGCAGACAGAAATACACAGAAGTTGAGGGCAGCCCCTTGGGAAACGTAGTTCAAACAGAATCAATAAATAAGTCTAGATTATTCACTCTTTCCTCATGTGCTGCCACCAAACATCAATTACTGCAGCTTCAAAAGTGCTAAGAACTCCTTCTTTTACATCATTTACAAAATTAACTTTAAATAAAGTACAGGCCAAAATGTAAGGGCTAAAATTATAAATCTCTTAGAAGAAAATATAGGAGTAGAATTTGGTGACCTTGGCTTAGGCAAAGCCTTCTTACCATGACACCAAAAACCTAAGCAACAACAACAACAAAAAAAATAGATCACAGGATTCCATCAAAATCAAAATGAAAGGGGAGGAGTGTTTGAAAACCATACAGCAATAAGAGATTTGCATTTATAATATATAAGCACTCCTTACAACTCAATAATAAAAAGATGCCGGGCATGGTGGTGCATGCTTGTAATCCTAGTACTTGGGAGGCTGAGACAGGAGGATCGCAGGTTCGCGGCCAGCCTCAGCCTCAGCTACTTAGTGAGGCCCTCCACAATTTAGTGAGACGCTGTTTCAAAATAAATAATAAAAAATAGGGCTGGGGGTGTAGCTTGGAGGTAGAATGCCCCTGGGTTCAATCCCCAGTATTGCAATAAATAAATAAATAAATAAATAAATAATAAAAAGAAAAGTAATCCAACTCAAAAATAGGCAAAGGATCTAAAAAGATATTTCACCAAAGGTTTACAAATGACCAATAAGCACAAGAAAGAATGCTCAATATTATTATCCATGAAAGAAATGCAGATCAAGACCACACCCAGAGATACTCTTCATACCCACTAGGGTATTTGTAATAAAAAAGATAGCAAGTGTTGGGGGATCTGAAGACAGTGACCCTGAGACCAACAGTGCTGGTGGAAATCAGCGATGCTGCAGTGCTTGGAGAACAGTCTGGCAGTGCTTTGAGACCTGAAATACACTTACCACATGACCCAGCAATTCTGCTGCTAGGTATCTGTCTACTCACGAAAACTGAAAGGATTCATGTTACAACTTGGATTACCCTTAAAAACGTTACGCTAGGTAGAAGAGTCCAGGCACAAAGGCCACAGATGGCAAGATTCCTTGTGTGTGACATGTTCAGAATTGGTAAATCTGGAAGCAAAAGTAGGTGAGAGGTTCCTGAGGACGAAGTGGAGAATGGGAAGGACTTGGTAGCAGAGAGCCAGAAGCTGTTTTAGCTAGAAGCAGACTCTTCACTTGGGCCTGCAGGTGCACAGTAGGTAAACTAGGAGAAAGCCTGGTGCATCTGCCTTTGTTTTGTATCTATCTCCTTCGTTGCCTTAAAGTTTGGGTCAGATTCACGCTCAGCTCTGCACACAGGCATATTAATCATTTAAGGAGTGTTCATCTAAAGCTGGTAGTGTGCCCCCTGCAAAGCTGAGCACGCCAAGACAAGAGTAGGTATTCTCAAGATCTGCAGGGACTTCCACCTGCCAGCGTCTACACCCTCCTCTCCCAGACCTCTGGAGTGGCACCCAGATGTTTCCTGTCATTGTCCTACACCTTCCAGGAACAGTGGACCTTGCAGGTAGGTCACCCCAGGAAGGGTCTGTCCTGCTGAGCAGGAACAACCAACTCATGGTGAAATAATTTAGGGATACAGAGAGAACACGGAGTCTCCATAGAGAAACACCCATTAATTGTTGAAATAAAGAATAAACAATGGGTGTGCAAGCCAGCCCTTGTCCTTGTGCCCTAAGTCCTTGCCTGAAGCTCATTGACTGGCTGACAAAAAAAGCAACAAAACTGCAAGGTAAGCAGAAGGCACCTGAAGGAGCCAGTCCTTTAGGGAGCAGGTGCATTAAAGACTTTTGTGACTGAGAGATGACTTAGTGTCATTGTAACAGTAAGACACATGCCCTGGGTGGAGATTGAAGAAGCTAATGAGACCTGTGATGTAGGGAATAGCAGGGCTAGAATAAGTGAGGGCAATGTGTAAGCCCAGGAAAACTGGTGTGAAACTGTGTAACTCCACCTCTAGTTCAGCCCCCTAGCTACTCGCCCTCCATAAATGTTAAAACCCCAGACCAAGACGCGGCGACCCAGTCCCTTGAGATTGCCCCCCCCCGATTCTCCAGCGTGCGCTTCACCTCTATAATAAACCTCTCGCTCTGCTGCTCATACCTGGCATGTCCTGAAATCCTCTTCTGCGATGTGGTTCAGAACCTGGACGGTCTGCGTAGAGGTCTCCCAGACCCCAAACAGTGACAATGGAACCAGGCTGCCCCTTCCAAGATCACAGGCCTGATAGACAAGCATCCTGAGCAGCAGACGGAGCGCCCCCCCGCACCACAGGACTTCTCTGGAGTCCTATGAGTTGCTGATCAACCAGGTCGCCATCGGGCCAGACCGCTCACCCTGCCCCAGCTCTTTCTCTTTCTAGCCATAAAGCTCATGGCGGTTCCCTGAAGACGGGACTGAGACATTTGGCCTCCCTTTGCCCTCCCAATGGGGCCGCATGGATCAAAGTCCCTTTCCTGCTCTCCACCAGGACTTCTTCTTTTGGTTTTGGGATCCAAGTGGCTGGATCTGATTGATTGGAACCCCAGAGTCAGGCCTTTGGTCAAGAACTCTCATAATGGCTTGTAAGGGGGATATAGGATTTTTTTTTTTTTTTGCGGTACCGGGGATTGAACCCAGGGGCATTCTGCCTCCGAGCTCCACCCCCAGCCCCATTTTTTATTCTTTATTTTGAAACAGAGTCTCACTAAGTTGCAGAGGGCCTCACTAAGTTGCTGAGGCTGGCCATGAACCAGGATCCTCCAGTCTCAACCTCCCAAGTACTGGGATTACAAGCGTGCGCCACTACACCTGGCTGATATAGGATTTTTTTGAGAGGGTAATAAAAACATTCAAAAGTTGAGTGTGGTATTGACTGTACAACTCTGCAAATATACTAAAAAACACTGAATTGCACACTTTAATAAGTGAGTGGTATAGAATATGAATTATATGTCAAAAAGAAAAAAAGTTAAGACATTTCCTTCTCAGTTTCATCACTTTCTAACCTTTACACCTTTTAACCCATGGCTTATTCTGAACTTCATGCTAGAGCATCCTGTTATTTCATTCACTGGGCTTAAGGGTTTTTTAGGGTTTGTTTTTGTTTGGGGTACTGGGGATTGAACCCAGGGGTGTTCTACTTCTGAGCTATACCCCAGCCCTACTGTATTTTTTATTTTGAAACAGGGTCTCACTAAGTTGCTGAGGACCTCACTAAATTGCTGAGGCTGGTCTCAAACCTACAACCCTTGACAGCTGCTCCTAAGGCCACCCTGGGGTGACACACAGCCACTTCCTCTGGCGTCCTGCAGAGTCACCTTTCCCTGACCCTAGTGTACTAGCTCAGCACCCCGCCCTCAGACAGGGAGGGAGAACTGGTACCATGTATGGCGTCAGTGCAATGTCCTTCCCACCACGAAAGCCACAGTGGACAACTCTCCAGCCACTCATTTTGAGATGGGCTCCAGCGTCCAGAATTGATGCTTTACTTGGCCTTTTGCATCTGGAGCACACAGCTCTACCCAGCTGCAGCAGGCAGTGTCCTGTCCAGGCTGCTGCTGCTACTGCCAAAGACAGTTGCTGCTTCTCGGCTTCTTGCCCTCCTGACTGCCTCAGTCTCCCCTGTTGTCCTCATCTGGTGCACCAACAATCCTCAGTGAGGTGAGTCACCTCCATTAAAGTCCTTGTTTAAGCTACGGAGAGAGAAGTGGATCTATCGCCTGCAGCCATGATTCCTGACTGACACAACTAGCATCTTCCACAAGCTCCGTTGAGTGAGAACCAATCGGCAGCTCCCATTCAGTTGTCTGAACCTTAAATTCAGCAGAAGCGCCATCACTAAAATTTCCTCCTCACGCTAAACATGGAAAAGTAAGAACTCCTTGCATAGCTGAGGAGGCAGACCCTCTGTTAGCCTCTGACCCCATCTTGCTGACCATGGGCCCTTGGTTGTCCCTTCCTTCTTCCTTTCTCCCCCACGTTTGCCCATGCTTTGTGAAGTTCCAATTCTGCAGCAGTGACATTGTTGAGAGCCATCTTAGAACGCACACTGAGATTATCACCTTGGACGGGCTCAGTTTGAATACACGGTATTTGGCTGGGTGGGATTCATCCGCAAGCGGACATTCCAAGGAACCTGATGTAATCTCTAAGGTGCGGTCTTTGATGTTCTCTACACCCAGTAATGTTTAACCCCTCCTTCCTCCAAGCTTGTCACAAGTCTGCCTCAATGCCCTTCTTTATCATAACTCATGACAATTGCTAGCTTCTGTGTTTGATTAACTTTTATGATGCCTTGTCTAGCGTTTCTATAAAAATAAGGTGCTGGCTACAGAAGGCCAGGAGAATTGCCATTTATCTCCTCCCCGACCCCCAATTATTAAATATATTCTCCAAATTATTATATCAGACTTCGTGTCATCGTCGTGCGAGATAGACTATCGTCAGGGAGCTGCCGGGAGCAGCGACCTTCCATGGCAGGACTACGGAGCAAGCAGCATCCGCTGGAGCCCGCTATATGACATGGCGCTCACAGTCACTGCCTAAGGTCTGCTTTTTGGTTTTGTTTTTTGTTCAATGTCAAAGAGGCTTCTGGCTTCCCTGACACGCTTTTAAAAGATGATTGGTAAGGACAGGATGCATTCCTGACCCAGTGAGAAGAACGAGAAATGTCTGCTGGGCTAGGTACCGCAATACTTCTCCAACACCCAGATAGAAAGGACAGTCACAGGATGTTGAAATGGAGACTCGTGTGCTTTAAAAGTTCTCCGGGCTACTGCTCTAAACACAAAGTCCTGAGTGTCGGGCTCCTGGCTGAGGCTCATTCGCCTTTTGGTCAGTCTGAGGAGCCCACTGAGCCCACAGTGAACTCTTCGTCCCTCTCATCTTTACTCATCTGGCTCAACGCTAGGCCTTTCTGGAAATTTAAAAATAAACTCTGTTATAGCCAGGCATCTGTAGTCCCAGTGACTTGGGAGGCTGAGGCAGAGGGTCACTGAGCCCAGAAGTCCCCAGACCAAGCTGAACAACACAGTGAGACCAACCCTGTCTCAAAATAAGTAGATAAACAAACTCGGTTGCAAATGTATTTATTTACTCCTTCATTAGTCCTCTCCCCCCCTTCTGCCACATAGTCCCTTTTTCTTATCTCTTATGCATTTTCTAAGTATCAATATAAATAAATTTTATTGATATAAAAATATCCAAAGCTTTTTTTTTTTTTTTGGTGCTAGGGGTTTAATCCAGGGGCATTCTACCTCTGACCTACATCCCCAGCCCTATTTTATTTTTATTTGGAAACAGGGTCTTGCCAGGTTGCTAAGAGTCTTGCTAAGTTGCTGAGGCTGATCTTGAACCTGTGACCCTCCTGTCTCAGCCTCCCCAGTACCCAGTACTGGGATTATAAGTGTGCACCACCACACCCAAGTTGAAACTATTTTCTAAAATAAGGAATGCTTGCAAGGAAAATGTGTGCAGTTGTTTTTTATACTCCAGGGACGCATTTGTCATGGAGGGGGACCTCTCCCCAGCTGTTTTCCCACCTGCTAATGCTGTAGAATTTTTAAACCTCATTTTTAACTTCAACAGCCAAAAATCTGCAGGAAGACAGTCTACCGGAGGCAGGGTTTATGGCTCATTATCATCCAGCCTCACAGGTACAGGACCCACCGGGGTGAATGAGCCTGCTGAGCCCCTTCCCCAGAGAGACGCCATTAAATCTGACCTTAGACGGAAGACATGAAACCTTCTCAGCCACAGGTCTATCACCATTTGAAGCAACAGTTTTTTGTAAATTACTAAAAAATGTGACACTACAACTTTTGCGGAACTCTAAGAACTCCAAGTCAGGCTAAGGCACTGGACGTCCTGCCAGTCCCTCCTGAGAGTACCACATCAGCTTTAAAGATGCCTCTACAGACCGTGTCTCTCAGATGGAAGAGAGCGACAAGAAAATATCTCACGAGGACAAAAGCCTCCCTCACTTAGAGGACCGTGACAAGGGACGTGAAGTTGGGCAGACAACTCAAATTGCAGTGAAGATGTATTCCTGAGGGACAGCGTAACAGAAAGGCACTCCCAAGTTATCATTCGCTACCTGCAAGCGTCACTGTGGCTGGAGGTGTGAGGACTAGGAGCTTTTGGAGACAGGGTGGACAGCTAGACAGTCGTCACCACAGCTCTCTGGTGAGGAGAAACTGCTGCATTCGAGTGAGGATCTCATCTGTCTTGTTAACTATTGTCCACCAAGAGCTGGCCAGAGAGTAGACACACAGCAACTGCTTGGTGCATGAACCGAGGGAGGCTTTCTACGGCTAGACTGTCTGTACTTTTCTTAACAATGAGTGATCCTATAGCTAAAAATGATATCTAACTTAATTATCTACAAACAACTTCATTTTTATTAGCTGCAAACCAATTCTTAAAATTTGGTTCCAGGGTCAGGTAAACATCCTTATCTACATTCAGTCCATTTGTGTTTTCTTTGGAACTAACCCTACAAACCCAGCCAAAAAACCTGGTTATGTTAAGATAAAACACAAAGGAAAATGCTAGCAGCTCCTTGCTCCCTGTGAGCAGTATTAAGAACCGAGTCAACTGTAAATTCCAATCCTAACACATTTAAAACTGTGCCATTTCGCCAGGCATGGTGGGGCATGCTTGTAATCCCAGTACTTTGGGAGGCAGAGACCGGAGGATCCGGGTTCGCGGCCAGCCTCAGCACTCTCTCTCTCTCTCTCACTCCCTGTCTCTCTCTCCCTGACTCTTTCTCTCTCTACTTAGTGAGGCCCTCCGCAACTTTGTGAGACCCGGTTTCAAAATAAAGTATAAAAAATTAAGTCCGGGGGTGTAGTGCGGAGGTAGAACGCCTCTGGGTTCAATCCCCGGTACTGAAAAATAAATAAATAAATAAATAAATAAATAAATAAA
>PVJS01042621.1:0-17430 GCA_004027185.1 Glis glis
CCGGTACCCGGCGCGCAAGGGGCCCGGCGAGGTGGCCGGGGGCTTCCGGGGTGGGGCACGCGCGGGCGGTCCGGTACCTGATGCACAAGGGGCCCGGCGAGGTGGCCGGGGGCTGCCGGGGTGGGGCGCGCGCGGGCGGTCCGGTACCCTGCGCGCAAGGGGCCCGGCGAGGTGGCCGGGGGCTTCCGGGGTGGAGCGCGCGCGGGCGGTCCGGTACCCGATGCACAAGGGCTAGTATATTTAAAATAACTTCAGGTTTGGAAAGTTTCCACATGGGCCATATTTATTCAAGCAGAATCTCATGGGATTTTAGGCCCTGAAGTGTCATATCTAATTGTTATATTTTCATGCTCATGTCTTCAATAATCATCTAGAAGTGATATTACGGACTGGCACTCAGAGGCGGTGTGAACTGTGAAAATCTACATTCTGAAATCTTCTCAAAATCTCTTTTGCTACTCTTCCCATTTGTCTCACATCATCTGGGGTATAGAAAGTGTGAAACTTTTTAATTTTATATACCTTGAAGAATTGAAACCAATCAGAGAGAGATAAGAATAAAGAATGTCATGGAGTGTTTTGTTATTGTGTTTACATGTAAACTTGTAAAGTTCTATGTCATCCAGAACAGAGAAAAGGGAATGCTTTTTACTGTAGAGAAGGGGAAATATTACATTTATCAGTGTATAGCTATTAAATTTTTAAAGTAAGGAAATTAGAGAAAAATCGTAACAATGTTATTTTTTTTTAAAAAATAGAAAACAAGAGAACACATCCAAACAGTTTTTAATGGAGATTTCAGTTGTGTTCTTTTATTTAAAAGTAGAATATTATTTTAAAATTTGCATATTAATTTATTAGGAGAGAGCAGTCAGTCCTACATATAATATCTCGTTCATTTCTCACAATATTCCAATAAAGTAAATATTATTATGCACATTTTATAAATGAAAGGCTAACTTCAGGGAGGCTAATTGCCCAAGGTGATATAAACAGCAAACAACTGAAACAGATTGGAAGATGAGGGTGCCTGTCCCATAGTTCCAGTCCTAACCACTCTCCTACATGTTCCTCAAAACAGGCTCAACATCTTGATGGTACCTGTACGTATCATGTGTCAGCTACTGTGCTATATGCTTTATATCTGTCATCTCTGTTACTACTCACAATCCTGTAAATGTGATATTACTATCCTCACTTTACAGATCAGGACACAAACCTTGGTGACTTGCCTCAGGTCATAGAGCTCACAGGTGGCAGAGTGATTGACCATGGTCTCTGGGCCATGATGAGAAGCTAACACATATTTTCTTTCAATTCAATACTGTAAAACATTTCAATATTAGTCAAATAATTTTTGAATGACAGTATTGACTATGCAAACACTAGAGGAGAGACATGTCAAAGCATTAGTCTCTCTGAAATGAGACTTTGGTTTCCCCCAAAGGCCCCTCACACACTCGAGAGTCTTCCAAATGCTCTCAGAGAATTACTGGGCTAAGTTTAATCCATTTGTTTTCAAATCTAGGAGTGCCTGCTTCCACCCTGGGGCTGTTAACACTCACCGGCTTCCTTTTTGTCTTCTTTCTCCTCACATCCACCAGGTCTTTCTTTTAGGGAAGGTATTTACTTGACCTGCTGCTGCCCACCATCCATCTGCCCACCCCAGTCCTCCCTGTGTCAGGCTACCTCCCCCACGAGGGGTTTGTCCCATTTTATTCCTTTTCCACACTTCCCAGGTCTTCCTCAAATCCCTGTAATCTGTCATTATCCCCACCCCAAGCACTAAAAGTTTAAACATCACTAACACTCTCCTGGCTATTAGTCTAATTACCTTTTCTTTATAAATTAATCATTTTATTGGTGTATTGCAATTGTACATCATAGTGAGGTTCAACATGATAAATACATACAGCTCTTGGTGTGTCTCCCTCCACATCCTACCCCACTCCCAGCTCCTCACTCTCCACACATGTTAGAGAAACTGGTAGTAAAACCTTCTTATATTGCCACAGTACTATTGGAACTGTTTCCTTCCTCAATCCTCCCTCTCCCCCTTCCTAGTTCTCTTCTCCCACCCCCTTCCACAACTCTATCAGTCTCTCTCCACATTATTTAAAGTCCCTTATGTTTCCTATTTTCTCTCTAGCTTCCACATATGAGAGAAAACATGCAACCCTTGACCTTCTAAAACTAGTTACCTCCACCAACTTCCAATTATGGGACCAAGTCCAGACCTCCCAGATTGGACTTTCTAGCTTCTCCACAATCTGGCTTGGATGAAAGTCCTATCCTCCCCTCTTCCTGTGACTGTGATACAAACAACAGTCCATCATAAAACTGGTGGACTCCATGTTTTCTGAAAATATTTTACACATGTTTGTGTCAGGCAGACATAGTGATTTTCTTAGTAGGCAGATGACGTGTGGCTAAGAGTAGCGTAGTAGTCCCCGAGGAAAGAGGAACACCAATTAAATGATCCAGAATTTTCCTATTAGAAAATATGGACAGATGATATTTTAATCTTAGCACACATGGATGATCTATACCTTAGCCTTCTCTCTGTGTGCATTTTTAATTACAAAACAGATGGGGGTAGAAAGTGAACCATGTTTTCAGTACTTAGTATGTGAATCCCTTGGATGCCACAAATTAGGTATAGGGCTTTGGGATAGTTTTTAAATACATTGAGCCTCAATTCCTTCATTTATAAAATGGAGATGGTTATGGTACCTTCTTGATAGTATTATTTGGAAAATTAAAATAAATAACTCATGTACAATGCTTAGCACAGAGAACGTATTCAGAAAATACTAGTCATTAGATTGGCTTCCATAGCAGCTGCTCATATCATACCAAATGTATGAGATTCCTAGAGCTACAGTAACAAAATACCACAACTTTGGTGTTTTAAAACAATAGCAACACGTGTTTTCACAACTGGAGGTCAGAAGTCGGAAGTCGAGGTGCCAGCAGGGCTGTGCCCTCTCTCCGGAGGCTCTGGGGAAGAAGCCGTCCCTTCCCCCTCCCAGCTGCTGGTGTTTGCTGGAATTTCTTGGCATTCAGTGGCTTGTGGCTACATAGCTCCAGCCTCTGCCTCAGTCTTCACACTGTCTTCTCCTGTGTCTGTGTGGGTCGGTCACCCTCTGTCTTTCACAAGGAATGGTATCTTGGGTCCATCCGGATAACTGGGGTAATTTCCTCATCTCTAGATTCTTAGTGTAAGCACATCTGCAAAGACCTTTTTTTTTTTTTCTAAATATGGTTACTTTGGTTCCAAGGGTTAAGACTAGAGTGCGGACATGTCTTTGGTAGCCATCACCAATCTACCACCCCAATTAGAAGCTTCCTGAAAGAAATGACCCATTTGGTTCATCTTTGTACCTCCTACAACATCTAGAATGTGAATGGAAGATGATGGGTCCATGTGTGTGCATTAAGTTATTAATAAGTAAATAAATGATAAATATATTACCAAGGTGATCCATGTTTGGACCAATGCCCCCCCCCAAAAAAAAAACAGAGCTAGGCATGGTAGCACACACCTGTAATCCCAGTGAGGGGGAGGCCGAGACAAGAGGATAGCAGGTTCAAGCCAGCCTCAGAAGCTTAGTAAGACCCTGATTCAAAATAAAAAATAAAAAGGGCTGACAGTAGCTCAGAGGTAGAATGCCACCGGATCCAATCTCCAGTACAAAACATAATAAAACACCAAAACATAAAAAACAGGCCAGGTGTGGTGACACATGCCTGTAATTCCAGTACTGGGAGGCTGAGACAGGAGGATCACAAGTTTGAGGCCAGCCTCAGCAACTTAGTGAGACCTGCAGCCACTTAATGAGATCCTGTTTCAAAATAAAACAGGGCTGGGGGTGTAGCTTAGAGGTAGAATTCCCCTGGGCTTAATCCCCAGTAAAACACACACACACACACACACACACATAAAATAAATAAAAACAACAGAGGTGCCCAGGTAACATTCACTAAATGAAAAGCCTAATATTAAATATTTTACAGTTAGCTAATAGCTTTAGATATCAATAAATTATCAAAAACATTATTTAAAAAATTATGTTACATACTGAGCCATTCCTCATACAGTCCAGTCCTGCTGTGAGTGGTTTGGGACTGCGCGCAGCATAGCCCACCGAAGAAATACAGTGTTCACTCACCTTCCCCACAAACATGTTAAAGTGAGGCACAAGTGTACGGCAACTCTCATTAAGATCCTGTGCTCTGCTAGTCTTAGTCTACTCTGAAACTTACTGAAACAATGGAACCTCTCATTTCTTGACCCCAAACAATACTCCCATTCATGATGTTCCACTGTGCTGCTCCAGTTCTGCACTAAGTACCCCTCCAACCTCTCCTCACCTTTCCTCCCCCTGGCTCAGGGAGGCTGGGAGGCACAGGGACTCCACGAGGACAAAGGTGAAGGGGGCATTTTGGAGGATCTGAAATGGATAGCCACGGGTTCTCAGAACCTGCCGGCTTTTACTTCTTTCCTCCATATAGTGTTCTCCAGCCACAGAAATGTATTTGCTTTCTCCTGGTGACATGTACACTATCTAGACATCAGATGTTTGGCAAACAGCCCACCTGGGTCCCATCAAAATAAGATGAATAATTCTTTAAGGAGTGTGAGAGGAAAAAGACAGAGTTTGGTTGTGTGTACAAATCCATTTTCTTCTTTAGATTTGCAGAAATCGCAAGACGTGCGGCAAAGTAGGCCCTGTGCTTTTCATTGCAAAGGAGAAAATTCAAAATAAAGGCCTGCAACTGAATGGACTGCTCAGTCAAAGGAGAGCCATGGCACATTAAATTCAATAAACCTCTCAAGCCGCTGATCGAATATATTATGGGAACACTATAGGCTACAGTTTAAAAGATTAGTCCAGGAAGAAACAATATACTACTGTATTGGCTTTCTTGCTCACAGTCTCAGCTTCAGGCACAAGACGATGCTACCTGATAGTTGCCATGGTAACCATGCAAGTGTTCAGCTGGAGTGTTTCCAAACGAAAAAAATAGAATATCATACATGAGTCTCTGTTTAAAGAGAAAGAGGATAGACAGCACTTGGAAAATGGTAGCCTGGGAGTCTGCCGGGATGGAGTCTGCAGTGTAAGGCTTGTGAGGGTTCTGATTTTTGTGAGGCCAGGCTACACCTATTTGTGGGTATCCTACAGTAGTTTAATAAGCGATTTTCAGAGCAACAATGGGTAAGAGCTGCAGCTGTAATTTTCATTCTGCTGAGATTTTGGCTTGCTATCTTCCCCAAATGGTAGCTCTGTAATATCTTGCCGAATCCACCAGGTTCTAGTACTCACACTGGATTACACACCCACTTGCCTAACATGCTCTGCCCTGACTCTGACACCCATTCTTTGTGGGTCATAGGTTTTTGTTTTTGTTTTTTGATACTGGGGATTGAACCCAGGGGCTTTCTACCTCTAAAATAAGGCTACATCCCCAGTTAGTCCTATTTTATTTTTTATTTTGAAACAGGGTCTCACTAAGTTGCAGAGGGCCTTGCTAAATTGCTGAGGCTGGCCAGGAACCTGCAATCCTCCTGTTTCAGCCTCCCAAGAACTAAGCGTGAGCCTCCATGCCCAGCAGGTCATAGGTTTTTAAAGATGGAGAGATTTGCTCCATGTTTCCACAGTCCTTTCAGCCTATCTGAACATTGCCCTACAAAATGAGGTTTATGCCTTACCTCTGTCTGCAACTGCCTCAGCCTCCAGCCTCTCCCCATTCCCTATCCTTGATGGTGCTGTACCACCTGCCCCCCTCACTTGCAGGCAGGCTGCTCTATTTACTATGGGTTTTTAACTTCCTGGTCACAAACTACCCCCATGAGCCAGATCTAACTTTTCATTTAGCATCTAACCAGTGTTGAACAAACTGAACCGACACCCAATCAGGAGATCCCACATAACATTCTGGATTCTGGCAAATCTAGCCTCATGTTTTTGGTAAGTACTGCTGTAGCCGAGAGGTAATTGTCCCCTTTAGATCAAGGCCACACTCCCTCGACTGGTTGTACGCCCACTGTTACTTGCCTGCTTGGCTCCTGTCACATCTGAGAGGCCTGGAAGGATTCCTGTCCTTGAGAGTAGGGATAGTGTCCTGTGCTGGTCCCCCTTCTATGCCCCTAATATATTTGCTTCCTCTAAAGCCTACTTCCTTTGCCTGGTAGGTGCACAATGTAGATTTTAAATCAAATGCCATGTCATCTATTTGATGTGTATGTGACTGTTTGCTCAGTCTTTCATCCTCCAAACATTTATCTATGAATCTGAGGTACCTGTGCACTTGCTCACAAAACCAGAAAACCCTCCCAGTGGGGAAAAGTTCCCAGTAGTGAGAGTTCTACCAGCAGAGTGGCCCTGGTCTGGGTATTTTCTTCAAGTGAAATAAAGGGAAGACTGGGAGAACCTGAGACCTGTGCCTGGCTGTTCTGGGAAACCCTTCTTTTGCCCCCCCCCACATCTACTCATTCATTCATTCATTCATTCAATCATTCCATCAATGTACACTGGGTATATTTCACAGTCAGACATTATAGAGGAATACTGGTGAGGAACACAGCTCTAGCCCCTGCACTCAAGCCAGTCTTAATAGTTTACTGGACTATTTTTGTTTTCTTAACCCAAGGAAATTGCTAAATCAACTTCATGACCAATTCTAGAGAGATCATATTGTGCCAGAGACATGGAGAAAGAAAGAAAGGAAGGAAAGAAGGAAAGAAGGAAGGAAGGAAGAAGGGAAGGGAAGGGAAGGGAGGGAGGGAGGGAGGGAGGGAAGAAGGAAGGAAGGAAGGAAGGAAGGGCTAAAACATAGATATAAACTGTTTAACTTCAACACAGGGAAAGTTAAAATTAAAACAATAATGACACATCATTTTAACTACTCAATTGGGCAAGACTGTAAAACAAGAATCACAATGCCACTGTGGCTACTGAGCAAGGTGATGAGGGCTCTAGTTTCTCTTCATGGAGAGGTAACTTGGTGGAGTCTTTTAAGAGGGCAACTTGGAAATAGACATAGAAAATCCATGCATATTTTTTGATTTAGTAATACAATTCCTATGACTAATTCTTGGGTAATAACAATGTACACAAAAATTTAGCTAGAAAGACTGCGGAGCTGGGCATGGTGGTGCATGCTTGTAACCCCAATACTTGGGAGGCTAAGACAGGAGGATTAAGGTTTGAGGCCAGCCTCAGCGAATTATTAAGGCCCTCAGTAACTTAGTGAGACCCTGCTTCAAAATACAATACAATACAATACAATACATAAAATAAAATAGGCCTGGGAGTGTAGCTCAGAGGTAAAATGCCCCTCAGTTCAATCCCCAGTACGTCACAAAAATTTTGCAGAAGGGTTGTTAATAATAATTATATAAGTAAATAATAACAACTAAAGCAACCACCTGTGTTGAGCATGTCCTCCATGAGCACCACCTCCCCTAGGACACCGGATGACCCTGTGAAAGAGGTGTGCTCGCTCAATGAAGAGATGGCCTGGAGAGGTTAGCAGTGTCTGTGCTGACAAAGCTCCGAGGAAGCACAACCAGATGGGGGATGAGCTCATTTAATTATCACAGTAGTGAAAAGTCAAAACAATGTAGAAGTCTCATGTTCCGGAAATGGGTTAGTAAATTATGGAGCAGCCATGCCATGGAATGCTAGTTGACCATAAAAAATAATGTCTGTGAAGCTATATCCACTCAGAGAAATGCTTGAAATATATGGCAAAGCTGGTTATCAAGCAGTAGGGTGTGGCTCCATATGTGTAAGAGAATCAGTTTAAAACCACATGTTAGCCAGGCGTGGTGGTACATACCTGTAATCCCCCAGTGCTTGGGAGGCTGAGACAGAGAGATCGCAGGTTTGAGGCCAGACTCAGCAACATAGTGAGACTCTCAGCAACTTAGTGAGACCCTATTTCAAAATAAAAAATAAAAAAAAGGGCTGGGAGTGTAGCCTAGAGGCAGTACCTTAGTACCCCCCCACCCACAAACACATGTAAGCATAGAAACATTCAGAGGTGTGGACACCAACATTCAATGAGTGACTATCTCTGGTTGGTAAGATGATTGCTTCATTCCTCCCCCCTTCCATTCATCATTTTTCTTATCTTTTTTCCTATTTAAAAAAATCAATGTGCATTATTTATGCAATAACCTTTATACTTGCTTTTTAAAAATATTGCATTATTGACTTGGTATTAGCATATCCAGATTTTCCATGACACCGTAGTCTCTTGCTTCTCTGAATTAACATTGCTTCCCCTGGGCTGTTATAAAAATCACCCTGGATAGAGAGCAGGCTGTTGGGTTTCAGACCGAGTTCATCTATTCCCGTGTCCAGGATGTGACCTGAGGCAAGTCACTCCGGCTCTCCTGGCCTCAGCACCGTGGTCGGCTGGGCGCGCTGAACTCGAGACTTCTTCAAGCTCTAACATGCTGTGCGTTCCTATGCATTCATTTTCTCCTTTGGAGGCAGTCTGTAACCATTTCCAGTCTACAGGGGAAGGATTTGAAAATGCAAAATCATTCCGGCCTAGAGAAAAGCGTGGATAAACACCTGCCTAACCCATTTTAAGAAATAATAACATGACATTTATAAACCACTTTGCACAGTGCTCATGAATTCCCTCCCTGGGGCCTCTGAGTTTAACTCTAGTTATTGTAGCTATTTACATGCCTGCATTTGGGTGAAGACTGGCAACTGTGTGAGAGGGGTAATTTTTTCTCTTGCGATTATAGTGGATTCAGTGTCTCCTATTATGTTGCGGGTGCAAAATGTGTTAAGGCCAATTTCTTGGACACAGAAAATAACCAAGGAAAATAAAGTGGGACTTCATTGCAGCTCCATCTTTCTCTCCATCTGTATCTGTGGACAATGATCCTGAAGGTCGCTGAACTGGGCTGAAATTGCATACCAGAGTTGCAGCTCCATCCCATAAGGGTTTCTTAGGGTAATAGGACCTACCCTTATGAGGGGGTCCTTTCTCTCTGGGAATAAAAAATTCAAATGGCATTTGATATTTCCTATTTTCTGCAAAATAATCCCTAAAGGTACTGTGCATAGATTTCACTTTGGGGAGTTTTCATTTTTATATGCAACAGAATTCCTGCCTCAATTTGTTGCAGTTCATGAAAGAGCAGATAAAACAACAAGCTTCCCAGGGCATACACACTGGTGTTCTGTTACCTCTAGAATTTGTGAATTGGTCTCCATATCACATGGGAAGACAAGAGCAGGGGGTAACACAGCGCTGTTTTGTTTTTGAGCATTTCTGCTAAGGACTAACGTCTGAAAAGTAAAATGAGAGTGAATTTATTTTTTATTCCTTGGGGCACTGAGAATCTTTGTGAACTTTTAGGTCCAAGTTCATTTCCAATGTTTATCATTCATAGTTGCTTAGAAAGCAAGCCGGGCGTGGTGGCGCACGCTTGTAATCCCAGTATTTGGGAGGCTGAGACCAGAGGATCTGGGTTCGCGGCCAGCCTCAGCCACTTAGTGAGGCCCTCTGCAACTTAGTGAGACCCTGTTTCAAAATAAAGAATAAAAAAATAGGGCCGGGGGTGTAGCTCGGAGTTAGAACGCCCCTGGGTTCAATCCCCAGTACCACAAAAAAAAAAAAAAGCAACACCGCTGTAATGAGAATCTGGATTGAAAGCGATGTTACAAATCTGAGCACAAGAGTGATCTACAGAAAAACACAAACTGCCAGTCCTCAGAGGATGGAATCGCTACCTCCGTCACAGGGGAGCTGAAGGTCTCCCATACCATTCATTGATGATCCTAGATGGCACGTCCCTCTGTTGAATGGGTCCTTCCTAGGAACTTCCCAAGCTAATCTCTTCTCTGAGCCAGTCCAATCCCACTGCTTTCTGAGCATTCCCTATTTGCTCATGACTCCGCGCCTGGGAGACCCTTTCTAGCTCTGTAAATGTCTGCCATCATTCAAAGTCCTAGGCTCAAGTCCCACTTTTACTCCAAGAAAAAAACACCATGGTTCACGCCAGTGGTACCCAATGCTGACCCCATGGCACTGAAAAGTGTTCAGTCTCACTGGTATTTCAACCTTTCTGGTGTATTGAATTGTTCAGCAAACTAAAGTATGGATATCTGATGTTGTAGAGCTGGTCCATACAGGATCGCAAGAGCATTGCTAAATTTCCAGTTACCCCATAAGCCAGTGATGTCACATTAATAGCTTGAATTCAGCCACGTTGGGAATATTAACCAGTGTTAAAAATGTCCTCCCCAACAGTGTTGGTGAAGTTACAGATTAAGTTCCGAGTTCCCACCTTGGAACCCACTTACAAACTGCATGACTGTGTCCAAGTTATTAAACCTCTCTAAGCTTCAGTGCCTTCATTATCAAATGAAGTTGTCAAAGATCCAGTACTACAGGGTAGAAGTGAGAAGAAAAATCATGGAATGTGGTTGGCAGAGTGCCTACACAGAGTACTTTTCAATAAATGTCAAATGTTATTATTCTTATCATTATTATTACTTCTTGGAAGCAAGTGAGGAACAGGGATACTTAAAAACTATAGTTACTGCTAACTAAGTATATTTTAGTCATTTTTGATGGATATATATTTTATAAAAATATTTATTATTTAAAAATAAATTTATGAAAATTTATTTTAAAATATTTTATTATCTTTAAAATAAATGTTATTGTATATATTTGAAGTATACAACATGATGTTATGGGATACATATAGAGAACAAAAAGATTATTATAGTAAAAAACTAATATCATCTTACATAGTTAGCCACTTTTTGCATTTGGTTTTTGTGACAAGGGCAGCTCATTTAGCATAAGTCCTAAATAGGACTTGTTTTTCCCATATATCTGCTACTTTGTACATGATGAACTACATCTCCCCACTCCCCCACCCCTGTAACTGCGGTTTTGCTGTGTATGTCTGTTATTTATTTATTTTAGATTCCACATATAGAGGTCATGCAATATATTTCTATGTCTGGCTTATTTCGTTTAGCATAATATCCTCCAGGCTTATCCGCATCGTCACAAATGGTGAAATCTCATTTTTTTAAAGGGCCAAATAGTATTCTGTCTGTGGACACCTAGGTTGCTTCCATCTCCTGGCTCTCGTGAATAGTGCTTCAGTGAACATGGAAGTACAGGCATTTTTACCACGTGGTGATTTCAGTTTCTTTTGGTACATGCCTAGAAGAAGAGGGATTGCTGGATCATAGGATAGTTCTATTCTTTTTTTTTTTTAAATCCCTCCATACTATTTTCCATTAGGGCTATACCAATTTACATTCCCACCAAGAATGTTCAAGAGTTCTCTTTTCTCCATATCCTCGTCACATTTATCTTTTGACTTTTTGAAAACAATTATCCTAATGGGTGAGGTGCTATCTCAGTGGTTTTGATTTGCATTCCCATGATGATTTGTGATGTTGAGCACCTTCTCATCTACCTGTTGGCAAATGTTTTTATGTCTTCTTTGGAGAAATGTCTATTCAGATCTTTTGCCCATTTTTAATCAGGTTATTTGTTTTTCTACTTTTGGGTTGTATGACTTCTTTATAAATTTTGTATATTAACCCCTTATCAATATATGATTTTCAAATATTTCCCCAAACCAGTGGGGGCCAGTTCATTCTGTTGATAGCTGTCTTTGCTGTGCAGAGGCTTTTTAGTTTTATACAGTCCCATTTATTTATGTTTGCACTGTGCCCTAGGTTTTGGAGTGACATTTATGGCTTGGGCCTGGAAAGTCCCCCAGAGATTCTTGTGTCGAAGACTTGGTCCCCAATGCTGCAACTTGAAAGGTGGGGCTCCTGGGAAGTAGTAGCATCATGAGGGGTCTAATCTATTTGGCAGATCAATCCATTGAGGGATTCATAGTTGAGCGAACTACTGGGAACTGTAGGAGGTAGGGCCCAATTGGAGGGAGTGGGCCCTTGAGGGTGTGCTCTGGGAGACTATATCTTGTCCCCAGCCCCCCCTTCTCTCTCTCTCTCTCTCTCTCTCTCTCTCTCTCTCTCTCCTTCCCAGCTGCTGTGAGGTGAATAGCTTGCCTCTCCGTGCCCTTCAGCCATGATGCTCTGCCTCCCCACAGGCCTATAGCCATGGAGCCAGCCGACCATGGACTAAAACCTCTGAAACCATGAGCTGAAATAAGCCTTCCTTCCCTTAAGTTGATTTCCTCAGATATTTGTCACAGTGACACAAAGCTGGCAAACACTGGAGCATTCGAGAAATCATCACCAGGGTGAAACTCCAGGAGCTTTTCTCCTATATTCTCTTTTAGGTTTTCGGGTCTTAAATTTAGGACTTTTCTCCACTTTCAGTTGATTGTTGTTGATAGCATAAGATAAGGTCCAATTTCATTCTTTTGCATGTGGGAATGCAGTTTTCTCAGCAGCATTTATTGAACAGAATATTCTTTCCCCATGCATCCTCTTGGTGCTCTGGTCAAAAATTAGTTGAGTGCACACATTTGGATTCACTTCTGGGCTCTCTATTTTGTCCCACTGCTCTGTGTGTCTGTTTCTATGCCATTGCCATACTGTGCTCAACCCCATAGCTTTGTAACATAATGTAAAATCAGGAATTGTGATGATTCCAACTTTGTTTTTCTTTTTCAGAATTGGTTTGGTGATTTGGGTCTCAAGTTTACATATGAATTTTTGTATTTAAAAAAATACTTCTGTTAAGAATGCCATTGGAATTTTAATAAGGAGTGTATTGAATCTGTATGTTGCTTTGGGTAGTATAGACATTTTAACAATATTAATTCTTTTCATCTGTGAGTACAGGATATCTCCGTTTACTTATGAATATCTTTTAGGTTTGCTAAAATATTTTTTGCTTCCTTGGTTAAAATTATTTCTCAATGTTTTATTTTTTCGTGCTATTGTAAATGGCATTGCTTTTTAAGTTTTTTTTCAGTTAGAATGTTGTGTATAAAAATGCTACAGGCTTTTGTCTGTTGATTTTGTAATCTACAACTTTACTGAATAGTCTCACCAATTTTGCTAGTGCTTCCAGTATTATGGTTGAATAGAAGTGTGAGGGTGGATCTCTTTGCCTTATACTGGATCTTAGTGGAAAAGCTTTGGATTTTTCCCTGCTGATTGTATTGTTAACTGTGGGTTTTTCATAAATTACTTTTCTGCTACTCCTAAACTGTTGAAAGCTTTGATCAAGAAAGGATGTTGGCTTTTGTCCAGAGTTTCCCCCCTGTCGATTGAGATGAACTTGAGAAAGTGAGTTTAGAGTTAAATAGCCTGGGGCATGGATTCTGGGTTTGCCACTGAACAGTTGGGTGAATATGAATGAGTACTTAAACTCTTTGATTATAAGTTTACATACCTTTAAAATGAAGGTAGTGATCCCATGCCTTGATGAGATAAGGTCTACAAAATTAGCTGGCAAAGTGTATGGCATTTAGAAGATTCTTATTAAATTTTAGTTTCTAGTCAGATGGCAATGGCACACCTGTAATCCCAGTACTTGGAAGGCTGAGACAGGAGGACCGCAGGTTTGAGGCCAGCCTCAGCAACTTAGTGAGACCCTGTTTCAATAAACAAATAAATAAATAAACAAGCAAATAAATAAATAAATTTTTAAAAAACGCTGGGAGGTAGAATGCCCCTGGATTCAATCCCTAGTGCCAAATAATAATAATGATAATAACAACAACAACAATAATAATAAATAAATATAGTTTCCTTCCATTCCTTCCAACAGATAGTCCAAAATATTTTGATCAATCCTCCTCTCTATCCCTCCATCTGGCTGACTAGCAGAGAAAAGATCTATTCCAAATGGTATCATTTAGAAATTCAGATATTTAAATCTTGACTAAGTGATCCTTTACTTAGTGATAGTTCAGAGTTAATAATATACCCTTTAATGACTGCTGCTTTTATCAGCTGGGATTCGACTTGATTTTAATTGCAGATCCCAATGACAATTTTTAGGGTCGCTCTCGGCAAAATCCTCCACCCTATTATCTACAAATGGCACACCTTTTATCCAAGTAAGATAAGTAGCCAGCTTAAGAACAGAGAGTCATCCAAAGTCACAGAAACTTTTAAATTTATATCAACAATTAATTCCCTGTAGCCATGTCAGATCTATGGGTGGATGTGCCAGATAAGGGGCGACACAGCGCTCTCCAGGAATGAGCTATGAGAGGAGGCAGGCGCTCTGAAGGTGAGCAGGGCACAGAGGGAGAGCCACGCTGAGAAGTGGCCAGTCAAGCCTTCCCTGGAATCACGGGAGAGAACTCTCGAGTACAAAAACTGCTTGGCGTCTTTCCAATGAGTCAACTTGATAGCTCTCAGGCTATACACACCTTGAAATTATTATTTGTTCTGTGTTTAAAATGGGAAATTGAAATTTGACAAAGTCATTTGGACTAAGCTCGAACATCATGCAAAGCAATTGGTTCGGAGCTATTAGCACAGCAGATTTCTCGGTCCATTAAGAGTTTGATATAGTAGGTGGCATCTCCTTGCGATTCTTTCCATTTCTAGCCCCAGACAATCTGCCCTTTCTGGGTCTTTAGTCCGTTTCTCTGATTACTTTTTAAGTGCCTCTCAGAAAAGTTTTTTTTCCTCAATTTGGTGCTCACTGTTCCAAAGCTTTTGCTGCTACCCTCTCTCCTTGCTCCCTGTTATTGTTTTTTTTTTTAATCCACCATCTTTGAGAAGCCACATCATATGGAGACCTCCTAAATTTCCTGTTCTCCACTCTCCACTCTTTTCTTGGCTGACTATTTCGATTCCTCCTTTATATTCTTGCAGCAATATTTCATATATTCGCTCTTCTTCTAGACGGTTGCCAAAATATGCAGCTGCTTCCTCTGCAATATTGCAAAGATCTGCCCTCTTTATCTATTGAAAGTTAAAAAAAGATTTTCCAACCTCTGAATTCCAGTTAACTATATAGGAAATGATGAAGTCCCTACACATCTACTGGCCGGTGTCCTGGTCCTTTTTCTCTTAACTTGTGCCCCCCTGACGCCTCTTGGCTTGGTCAGCCGAGGTGCAGGCGGGCACCAATGTCATTTCATTGGCCTCCACTCCACTGTGTCTTGTCCAGGCAGCTGCAGTGGCCACTGCTAAAAGTGGTGCACTGTCAGGCCACAGCCGTATCTTTCTTCTCACCAGAGTCACTGGGCGGGGGGGGGGGGTCATTCTTAGAGGATGAGACCTATGAGGAAAACATAGGTTCCTTTTCTTCCCTGTCAACAAAATGCACATTTTGGCCTGAGGTAAGAGGAAGCAGCCTGTCTGTTTTCCCTGGCCCCTTCCCATGAAAGGAAGAATGACATTTATCTGCTCAGTGGTGAGGGTGAGGGTGAAGTGTTGACTTTTAGAAGCAAAAGGGCCTATTCCTTTTTCATGTCTTAAAATCAGTGGTGTGGCTCCTTGACCTTACAGGGAGGTGGCACTGAGAATACGGGGCTCCACTGAGTTCTTGTCTAACACCAGGGTGGCGTGGTGGGGGTGCCTGCCCTGGGAATGTGGCAGCATGGCGGTGGTAGCCTCAGGAGCAGAGCTGTAGCTTGAAGAGGGAGCTTGGTGAAATTGTTGATGCTTGAGACCTAAGCCTTGATCAGCCTCCACAGTGACTGTGATCAGGACTGGTTAGTTTAATGCATGCATGCACCCTGGTGACATTCTAGAAATATCTTAAAGGGGTCTCTAGAAGACTGGCTTTCCTGTGATCTCTATAATATGAGAATTAATGTTCAGCAGAGAATCTCTCTCTGGTAGATCCATCCCATGCCCTTCCATTGTTCAGCTCTGTGTGATATGTGGTCTCCTGTAAGCATTTCCCAGGCTTCTGCATCAGTTGGTTTCTGGGGCCAGGCTAGCAGAACTCAGCTGGGTTTTCATTGTACTTCACTGGTAATACAGATCAGCTTTGGTTAGAAAAGCTAATGACCTTTTAGATGCTCGAGTAGCCTGGAAAGAAGTGTGGGTTAGAGAGAGAATTGGTAACAGCCTTTCTTCCATCATGAGAAAATAGTTTTCAATTTCTTCTTTGAGACTTCAAATTTTTAAGTAAGAGGTTTTTATATTTTGGGGTTTTTTTTCAAAGCTTTTTCTTTATGGATTATGAAATTCTAAACATCTCTCTGTGCATACAGTAATTACAGCATAAGCTAAGGCATAGTGGCCCATTTTTCCCTCTAGAGCTTATATGTGTGTTCTCCATCACTGAAATGTAAGTCTGAAGGAGAGACATGTATTCTTTATTCTACTGTACCTGCACAGTAGGAATTCAATTACTGCACATAGTAGGAATTCAATAATTTTTTGGGGGGGGTACTGGGGATTGAACCCAGGGGCATTCTACGTCTGAGCCACATGCCCAGCCCTTTTTATTTATTTTTGAAACAGTATCTCACTAAGTTCTCAAAGGCCTCACTAAGTTGCTGAGACTGGCCTTGAATCTGCAATCCTCCTGTCTTGGCCTCTCAAGTACTGGGATTACAGGTATACACCATCATGCCTGGCTTCAATAAATATTTAATGGAGGTACCAATAAGATGCTAAGTTTTTTTTTTGTGGTACTGGGGATTGAACCCAGGGGCGTTCTACCTCCGCGCTACACCCCCGGCCCTATTTTTTATACTTTATTTTGAAACCGGGTCTCATGAAGTTGCGGAGGGCCTCACTAAGTAGAAAGAGAGAGAGAGACAGAGAGAGAGAGAGAGAGAGAGAGAGAGAGAGAGAGAGCTGAGGCTGGCCGCGAACCCGGATCCTCCGGTCTCCGCCTCCCAAAGTACTGGGATTACAAGCGTGCACCACCACGCCCGGCTTCCAGATACTAAGTTTTGTCAGGATGATGGTGGTGACAGTTAATCACACATAGATTTTTTACTTGTCTGTTATACTTTACATCCTGTGTATGGAGACCAGTGCTCTCAGCTGATTTCCATAGCATTTGCTAAGGGTCCGCCCTTTTTCTAGCAAAGCTAGACATTTGAAAAATACACACACACAAGAAAAATGGAGCACTGGGGTTGAGGCCCAAAGTAGGGTACAGGAGACATGTGGCTTTAGTGCCCCTATCCCTCATATTCACTACCTTTCTCCCCATCCTTCAGATCATGGGACTCTCATCTTTCTTTGCCAAAATCTATTTCTTGGAAAGCATTCATACTTTTAGGTTAAGTGGCAGAAAAGATTAAATGGCTGTGTTACTTGTCTAAGATTGTTTAAAATTTTAACAAGGACAAATCTCCTGTTTGTCATGAACCAAAGGGGTGGAACTGTAATTGCATAATATCAGTTTTAAGGAGCCAGAAGGGAAACAGGAGACAGACTACCCTCACCAGCAATCAGACTCGAGCTGCTTAGGAAGCCTGGTGCAGAGAAGGTGACCAGCACAGGATAAGTGCAC